>VZRS01006544.1:403327-430344 GCA_013398055.1 Ifrita kowaldi
AAAAAAAAAAAAAAAGCAAGCTGAATTTCTCATCCATTATTTTAACATGAAGCCTGTACCAGATTTCACTAGCAAAGCATTTCGTGTGGGACAAAAATATTCCCTTTCCAGCAGTGAGTCATGTTTTTCTTATTTGGGCACTGATGGAGCCTATGATGGGAAGCACTGAAACAAGAGTGGGAGGCTCGGTGTGCTTGTACCTCTCCCCTTCCCTGGACACACATCGCCCCAAAGGAAAAGGGATTCCACTCTATGTCCGTGGGTGCACTTCAGTCAACTGTGATGCTCACCACTTGGTAAAAAAATATTTAGGTTTTTGTTAACTTCTAATACTTTTTGAAAGTTTCTTATACAACAAATGACTAAAAGGGATTTTACTGGAAAGGACTGTATGCAGAGAAGAGGAGGATATAGCGAGAAGGACAACAAGAAATACCATTTATCATGGCACACCTGAGAAAACCAAACTGCTATTACATATTTCACATATTCATATTTCTGAAAGTACATTACAATCTTACTCTATTTGAAATCCCTGAAAACACCTCCAGACCTGCTCATCTTAATTAATTTTCTTACACTGTCTATAAAACATCAATCAATAACCAGTGCTACAGATTAGAAACTCTGTGTGAGGGAGAAAAAAACTAAAGTAAACCATGTGTCTTTTGAGTTTCAAAGAAAGAAATCTCTGTAGCTATCCATGGCTAGCCAGTTTTCAGTCATTAATTTCTATTTGGCATTGGATGCTGCTGTTCTTTGCAGAGACTGAGATTTTTTATGCAAATGACAATAAAGAATTTGTTCTGCTTTCTGCCTGAGTAGCCAACCCCCACTGCAGTCGACAGGAGCCCAGGGAGCATGGCAAACCTGCCCAGGGTCTTACCATGGGGATGGTGCCATGTCTGAAGGAGAACACAGGAAGGGAGGAAAAGCTCCTCACTGACTTTAACCCAAAATGGGGAACCAAATACACTTTCATTTTAATTTCTTTTAAAATACTCTTTTCTTTTTAATCCCTAGCAGTGATTTTAAAAAGACATAAAAAAAAGATTGAATACCTTTTTAGTTATCTTGCCTTCCCTTTTACTAAATATCCAGCTCTGGAAATACTTTTAAATTTCTTCAGCTCCTCTCATGCTTTTATTGCCCTGGTGTGGTACCTTCTGCAAAATGCAATTTGGTGAGGGAGTTCAGACCAGTCTATTCCAACTTATATTGTAATTGTATACAGCAATTAACATCTTTCTCCATAACTAAGTAAATAAAACTATTCCTTGGATTTCCTCTGTGTCATTTTAGACTTCCTGTCAGACTCACTCTTCGCTCCCTAATTCCTAATAACCTACCAGTGAGGACATTCACTGAAATCCAAGTAAGGTTCTTGTACTGAGATTTCTTGCCTTGTTGTTTTGATTGCTGTAATCAGCATGAGGAGCCAGACTTTTATTGGTACAAACACAATTTTCTCATGAATTAATTAGAAGAGATAAGATACGTTGCTCCGTAATTCACATTAATTGTCCCTTCTCATCATATCCTCCCATAAACTCGCCCAGTGCTGTGGTTGTTGGCCAGCAGGCAATCACATGTGCCAGAAGCGGCTGGTTGTCACAGATGCCACATCATGGGCATCCATCCTGCAGAGGCTTGCAGTGAGAATATTATTAGCTGCCACAGAAATTCCCAAAATACCTCAATTTAAGTGTTTGTTTGCAGCATCTGCTGAAATGGCCCCCCAGGTCCCTGCTGCAGGGCTCCCCTCTAGTCTCTGCCCACGCTGCCACCCAGTGCCAGCTGGACAGTGGGATAAACCCAGCCCTGAGCAACCCCAGCAGCCTGTGAGCAGGGAAAGGCAAAGGCTGGGACAGGGCACTGTGAGGCACAGGATGGGCTGTGCCTGGCTCACCTGGGAGCTGGCAAGCCCAGATGCACGGTGGCCTTGGCCCCTCCTGAATGAATCTCGCTCCTGAGACACATCAGCATTTGTGGGCTGTGAAAATGTTCCCAATGCATTTTATTAATATTCCACCAGCTGAGTTATGGAGCAGCTCAAAGTTCTCCCTCCCAATAACAGGTCTGGGCATTGGTGCAGCAGGTTATTAAAGCCAAGTTAAAGAAGGAAGGGGGCCACATTTACCACGCTGCTTTATTTCTCAGAAGCTCGGTGTTTAGAAATTAACTAATCACTTCCACTTGACAGCAAGCAAAGCACTATTCGCTGTGTTGTCTGAAAGTCTTCAGAAGCCTCTGGATACATTTAGAAGTTCATTAGAACAGGGTTTGCCTGTTCAGAGCAGGATGGTGGGTGGCTGTGCTGAGCTGATTCTTATGTGTATAAATCAGTGACATAACAGGGGCAGAAAACTTGAAAGGTGAAAAGATGAACAATGAGAGTCTTGGGGCTTCATTATAATGCCTTTTCTTTTACTGAAGACTCCTGTTGCTGAACACTGAAGGTTCAATCGATTTGCAGACTTAGAGTGATTACAGTTCTACCATCTATTCTCCATGGAAAAGTACTACTATGGCATTATGGAAAAGGAAGGAACGTTGCAAACAGAAGCATTGTTCAGTTCTCTGTGCAGCACCTAAGTGAACTTCATACCTGCACCTCTCCCCTGCCTCAGGGAGAACTTCTCAGTGCCCCCCAAAACAAAAACATCGGATGTTTTCTTCTGGTTGAAAAGTTGCTCTCAATTATATTGCAGTTTCATGAGAGTAGTTGAACAGCAAGACCACTCTCCTATGAATTTTATCTGAAAGTAGTTAGTCACACTCAGAGATCCTGCATGTGTTGGGGATTTTTGTTGAGTTTTTCTCGAAACTTTGTTACTCTCTGTTTACAGTTGACTTTCTTTTTCCTGTCTTAATTTTTTCAGCCTGGTTTTTTTTCAAAACCACCACCATATTTCAGGGACTCTGAAAAGATATTGAGTAACAAACCCCTAAATTTTCTTTCAAGTGAGAATGAATCCTAAAAAACTTCATGAGCTAGAATGAAACCTTATTCAGTGCTGAGTAAACAATAATGTACTTCACCTCTTAAATCTAACCTGTTGATTTATCATCTTAGGTTCCTTGGACACAACTGCAAAAGAAGAATTATTTTTCACAGCTGACAGTGGGAACGCAGAGCCCAGGAATCAGAGAGCCCTGGAGACTTGACAGTCTGCTTGAACTGTCTGAAAAATGCCTGAAAAATGTGATTCATCTGAACACTGCAGAGGGAAGGGGGAAGAAAGAATGAGCGTAATTGGTTCTGACTATAAAAGTCAGATCTCAAGTTTTCTCTAGAGATGTGTACTAGAGCAACCACTATTAGTGTACCCAGATCCCTTTTAAAAGGGCTAATTTGATCAAATGCTACAATAATTTAAGAATATGACACTGTTAGGAGATCTGCATATGATACTTGATAGTAAAAACCATCAAATCCTTGACACCAAATGAATCATTTGGGAGGAAGATGGTCGGTACCAGCAGGAGCCAAAGGGAGCACTCTGGCATACAGTGAAGCTTCAGAATAGAGTTTGCTGAGCACTAACTCAAGCCCAGATCCTATCTATTATGCACAAAACGAACACAAGACAAAAACTCAAAGGATAAAGTGATCCTACCACGAAGGTGTGGAAACAATTTATTACCAAGTGATGGATGAACTGAGTTTGGTGTCAGCAAACCCTCTCGTGCTGCACGTGATGCTCAGCATTTCCAAACCCAAACCCTGGGCTGCAATGAGGAGCTTTTGTTGAGCAGCGTTTCCAGACTGGCTGAGCCTCACCCAGGGCTCCCATCACACCTGAGGGGAGCAGGCACAGAAATTGCAGCAGAATTTCCCTGTGTTGCTCTGCCTGCATTTGCAGCTTTCAGATGGATCCTCTAAGGCCTGCAGGTTTCTCATTTTTTTCAATCTCTCACCTTACATAAGCACTTCATTTATCAGAAGGAAAGGGGAAAAAATCCATTCCATGTTGAAATAGACTGCCACCTGCATTGCTTCCTAATGTAAGCAAATCCCAGTGGAAAGGTTTATCACCAGGCTTTTCTGCTGGACCAGTAAATCATTCTCAGAAATACCATTTAAACCTTACAAGTGGTGTTAACCAACAGGAGTGGCACATTTTTTAAAAAGAGATTCCAACAATGCAACAATTAATCCAATTTCCTGGAAGAACTCACATGACCACTGTGTATTTCAGGGTTCAGATCAGCCATACATATATTAGGAATACAATAATAACACTGTTACTGCCCTTTAATAAAAAAATTAGAATATACTGTCCAGTGTGACACTAACACACAAGTTAGAAGTGTTCCAGAGAGTTAATCCTTTTATAATTTTGTGTGTGGTTGTGTGTGCATGCCTGAATAAAGACACTGGAAACGCTGCTCTTGAAAGACACGAGACTATTAACTGGTGCAGACATTGCAGTTGTCTCCTGGACTGCTGGTGTCCCATCCATTTATCAGCCCAGCTGTCTCACAGGGCAAAAATAAAATGGTGCTTTCAGTTTAACAGGATGTAATTGACTTAAGAAGCAGGGCTGGGCTCTGCTGTGCTGGGCTTGGGAGTCTACAAAGTGGATTAGGAGAGTAGCACGTAAAACAGCATAAAACCCCTAAATTCTATCCTGGAAAACTTTGTCTCCAAATATTCATAAAAGAGAATAAAAATAAGTGAGCTTTCAAACAGTCTATACCATTTCTCTATTTTATAGTTCACTGCAATTTCTTTTAATTACCTTGCAATTTAAATCAATTGAATTCTAGAGCTGGTTCCCCTTAAAAAATGTCTTCTTGCAAACTTTGATTAGCTCCAGAGAAAAGAGAGCAGATGACTTTAAATGGCACAGAGGTGGATTTATTGGCAAGTGTGTCAGGTTTGCACTTAGCAAGGAATTGGCAGATAGCAGAATATGGCTGGACAGGATTCAAACTCCAAGGACTTGGAGCTGGAAAAGGATTTATTTGAACAGCAAAGTATAGCAGTGTATTTGCTACAGTTAAAATTATTAAAAGCTTTTAACTAAAAACATGAAGAAATTAAACTTCCAGTGAAAGGCAAGCAACTGCATTGCTTCAAAGGTATTGTCACAGGGATATTTATTGCTTTCCTCCCTCACTGTGTCACTTACTGCTCCTAGCAATAGGAAGGTGTATTGATCTCCTTGATCTGGTGTACATTCAAAAGCCAGATTAAACCTGAACCTGCACAAAATTACTGAGCATTCAGGAAATAAAATGGTTTATTTTTGTCTTAAATCAACTGTAGAAAAAAAGTAGCCTATTCAGTGCATGTGAAAGGTAGAGAGCCTGTAGTCCCAGGAAAAGCAGAGTCAAAGGAGCGTGAGCTGCTTCACGTGGGCAGACAAGAGGCTTGGCCATGGTCTGCAGCAACAAAACCAGGCGGTTGTGCTGAGAGAAGTTTGCACTACTGAAGGACTTGCCAGCTGAAACTAGAACTTTATTTGGGGTTGTGGGGATGTTTTTTGTCTCATGTGTCATGTTTTCTTCAAAAAAGTAAAAAAATTGCTTGTGACAGTGCTTGAAGTGTCAGTTGACACACTGAAGCCTTGTTTACACTCATGACACCCACACGGGCAATGGACCAGTGTGAACTGCAACAGAAATGGCTTCCAAAAAGCAAAAACCACTGCTCTGCTCTGGGGCTGGTGCTAAGCCCTGCTTTGTGCAGGTCGCTGCCCCAGCCAGCCTCTGGCCTCCCCTGTAACCAAGCTTTCCTACTTTCTGCAAAGGAGTGGTCACAGCTACTCAGTCTCAGGCTTTTGGATAATGATTAGTTAGGGTGGTTAGAAAAAGGAAGAAGAGGAAAAGAGAGGAGAGGAAAAGAGGGAAGGGGAGGGAGGGGGGCGGGGGAGAGGGGACAGAGAAGGAATCTCATCACAGCATCTCTGAACTGCTGCTTTGTACCATCACATCTGTGTGAGACAGTTTTATGGAACTTCTCTGATTCCATTATTCAATTCTAACCAGGTGATGGGACATTCTAGTCTTTTACAATGGTACGTAAATACCTCAAAATCACATTTAGCAGCTGCTTTTTCTTATAGCAACACTTCACTTTTTTTACCCTACTACTTATCAGTGTCGTATCTGCAGGAAACTGAGTGAGCCATTTTCTTACTTTGTTAAGCACAGATGCAGATTTTGATTTCATTTTTATGGACTAAAGCTAAAAGATGCTTTCCTCAGAAAACTGAATGACCACATTTCAAGTCTGGCAGCAGCTGGTCTCAGCAGCCACCATGTGGCTCGCCCAACTACACGCATGTAACTGAGACACCAAAAGAAGAGGACATTGGCAAACAAAGCTGTGCCATTTGGAAAAGCTCATGCCTAAGGCAGCTGAGGGTGCTCCAGACTGAGGTACCTCACGTGGAAGCAGAATCTGGAATGATGTAACAAAGGGGAGAAGGAGAAGCTTAAGGCTCCAGGACACTTCCACCAAAGGCCAGTCACACTGAAGCTTGAACTTCCATTCAATACATTGTGCCAACTTCCATCATCACTACTTCCCTCACACATTTTTTTGCCTTTCCTTCACTGAATTCTGCTCTAAGGCCCCAGAAAGTGCTTAAGTATCTGCATGGCTTGGACCACGATCTGGACCAGCACATCAGCAGAAATACTTAGCAGAAAAATTCAAGCCAAAGAGAAGGCATGGACATTTTTAAATTCTTATTTCCCTTGGCCAATCTAAGTAACTCTAGATAAGAACAAACTGTTTGTACCCATCAGTAGAAGACCTATCATCTATAAACATCACCTACAGTGGTGCGAGTGGGCAGAGAGAGCCACATATGGAACACTTTGCTCACCTATCTCTTTCCAATAGAATTTGCTTCTTCCTGATTTCATCTGTTATTCTAGATTAAAATGGGAGGTTTTTGCAAAGTTAACTACAAAGTGACATTTCTGAGTTTGTCAGCAGCAGAAATCATCATTCATCCCATCATTTCCAATGCTTACACAGAAAAGTCAATAGAATTTAAAAAAAAATAAAAGGGAGAAAGCTTCCTTTGTACTCGACAGCATCAGGAGTATTGTATTTTACAACACCTCTGGTACTACTACGTCAAAAAAATTGCCTAACAAAGCACAAGTAGAGAGGTATGTTATTGTCATTTTTCAGGATTTCTTGAAGGTTTGTCAATAAGGTATTAGAAATTCATCCAAGTCTGAAAACCAAGTTATTTTTACACTCAAATTTCTAGTTTCTATTGGGAACTGCAGAATGGTCAGCCTCATGAAGTCATACACTGAAACCCAAACCTTCCATGTTTCCCCACATTGTGCATATATATATATATGTAATGCCATCTTGAGTCCATGGAACATGTCCACTTGTTTAGAAAAAAGGAGACACATTTTTTACTGAAACTTGCTTGCAGACTCAGGTCTTCTTCAGTACTCCTCACCAAGAAAAATTACGGCAATTTAATAAAAAGTGGAGAAAATCCTGCAATGTGACAGATCAGCTATAAAAGTGCACACTGAAATGAGGACAACCTTTAAGCCATCAGAATTTTCTTCATGAGACCAGATTTTTTCTGTGTCATACTCAGCACAGAGAGATTTTCATTTTTCAGAGCTCTATGGAATTTGACAAGTAAACCTACTACAGTTAATAGCATTTTAATCTTTATGCATAACAACCACAAACCTACATTGTACATGTTTGATAATAGTAGCTGACAGCTGAATTTGAAGTATACATTTTGTTCCAAAATAGATGCGTGTAGGTGGATGTGTTGTAGAAATACAATGTACGACACGGCTGAGCCTGGGTAAGCTGGTGATCCTCAAACATCACCTGCACCAAGTTAGGGCAGAAATCTGCTCCTTTAAACACCTGTTCATCCTTCTTATGACACTTTCTTTAAAGAGCTCAGTGAATAGTAGATAAAATAAGTATCTAATGAGGTATGACAGAAACCCTGATTGAGCTAAACAGCAGAGAGCTGAATTCTAATAAATAAATGAAGCAAAACATTTACTGCCAGCAACTATGTCAAGTTAGACATGGGAAACTGTAGCTATGCAGCTGGAGAAGGGCAATAGTCTGCAAGCCAGAAAAGTGGTGGAACTCCTCCAGCTTTGATTATTTATGGTGTGATGATGAAGGAACAACTTTCCATGTGACGAACAGCTTTAAAGTTGAACAGTGAAGCTGAAAGAGAGATTTAATGAAAAATCAGAGGGGAACAAAACTACAGCTACAAAAACAATAACATTCAGTTTAACAATTTAAAAATGTAATTTGTGTGCAAAACCAGATGTTAACTTGTCCAGCTTCAAGGTAAACAGCAAGCTGTATTCACAACAACCCTTCTGCTGGACAGCAAACACACACTACTTCATGTTGCAGTATATAAGGCTCACTTCAGACCTCCAAATCTTATCAAAATGAACACAAATGCCAAACAAACACATTTTAAACAAAGGACACATCTGTATCTAATGCAAAGCTATTTTCAAAAGTCCCAACCTTTCATAATCTACCATAATCATAATAGCCTGAAACACAGGAATGCTTTCAGGCTCAGAAAAAAAGGGCTTCTAATTTTAAACATTTATGAGGACACTGAGAAGTGGCTTAGAACCACGCTTTAAAACATGTTTTCAGGCTTTAAACTGCTGAAAGCTGAGCCCTCTTTACCCATTTGGCCTGAAGAAAGGGAGAGAAGTACAAAAATATGATGAAAAGACTGCACATGAAAATTTCTACTAAAGAAAATGCAGCTGACTCCCTCATTCCAGCCCCTTCCTCCCATCACCACTGCACCTTCCCCTCCAGGGAAAGTGCACCTCTTGCCTGATGAACACCCCCACACAACTCATCTACATCACAGGCTCTGCTGCACCACTGTTTTTAACAAATACTTTTTGAAAATAATTTTAAGGGGCCACTCTGCCATTGCTGACGCTGTTCCTGAACAGGAGGGACTTGGCCTCAGCACTGCATTGATGTCTGCTCATTTTAAACTATGCCTTGGGATGGGTGATTTAATGTTCATTCTAAAAAAAGATCATGATCAAACCTTTTAAATGGTTTTTCCCAACTCGTAAAATGCAAGCTTTACGCTGGGAATAAACTTCCCTTTGATATAGTGTAACTATGGGAAGGAGGGATTGTTCTCACCTTTCTCTTTCATGGAAAACACCCTGCTGTTTGTTTTTTAAAGTTAAAGGATTAAGTTGCAGGAGTAAAAAAATGCTGCTAAATGCAACACACTCTACTAAGTTAAATACAGCCTCAGTCTGATATGAAACACTGACTTTAAAAATCGCTATTCCTTTCCAAATGTGCCAGTGAAAATAAATATGAATATATTGTAGGCATTAAAAGATGAATGTCTCAAGAATAAGAACAAGTACTATTTTTAAGGTAATTCAGCATAAAATACCCCCAATATATGAAAGCAAAGAAACAGGCAAAAATGTGAATTTATAGCAACAGATAGTAGGAAGGAAGTTTTGAAAATCCATGGGAATTCTTCTACCTTACCAGACACCTGTACAGTTCTATGAGCATTTTCTTTTTGTCTTTTATTATTCTTGATTCCTGCCTTATAGTTCAACTTCAGGGCAAAGCACCATACAACAAGAAATTGCATTCAAAACTATTAGGTCATCAAAATTGCCTTTACTGTTTAAAAACAAAACATATACATAAAATATTGCAACAGTCTCTGGAATCCTACTCAGGAAGCCCAACATTTTTAGGTCTCATTTTCATCACCGTAAGTTTTGCAAAACAGTGAGAGGCAACCCAGGCCATTTTAGGAATGACACTTTCATCATTGCAATCCCTCAATTATAGGTGACCACAAGAAGGAATGAATAGAGTAGTACTGTAGGGACAGTACTGGTATATTTTTCAGCTTGCCCTCTGACATGCTCTGACTGCTGGAGAGTGATGTAGTGATTTCTTAAGACTGCCTCCATTATTGCTCCCAAAATAATTCAGAGGTACATAAGGCTTTAAGCAGTTTAAAAATCAATTTCAAATTGGATTCAATGGTTTCAATGACTTTTTCATCAAAACCAAGCTCCAGAACTCCACCCCCTTACAGCCTGACAGGACCTGCCCCCTGGAGATGTGCTGGGCTCCATCTTAATGGGTGGCAACTCACCTTCAACCCAAAAAGCTACAGGCAAATAAATACATGTAGAGGTTTTACTTCTAAAATACAGAGATCTTTGCTGTTACCAGGACAGAACTGAACACAAAAACACCTTCAAGCAATGAACGTGGTTGAAGATACTGAAATCAAGACAACAAGAACTGAAAGTTCTTAAATTACAGACTATAAAGCTCCTGAGTGCCGGCTGCATGTGTGCACATTCCAATGATCAAGAGAACTGCATGGAAATATGCATTTACCAGAAAAGCTGGAATCATAGTTGGGACCTGACTTCCAGTCAGGTTTGTAATTTCGTTCAAGATTGAGATTACTTCATATAAATTGATTTATTTTTGTGTGTACAGTATAATTTAATTTACAAATCTATTTCCTTGAGATTAACCATTAGTATTGAGTATTTGCTGTTAAAAAGTTCCTTCAGCGTGAATTTTAAGTACAATAATTCATAATCAGATTCCATGTACCCATCTGGAATGATACTGAATAAATACATTTTCTAGTCACCAAAATAAAGGTTAGTATAACTTTTTAAAAAATTCCCAACAAACCCAACTAACAAACCTTTGAAATGATACATCTGTTGAGTTAGTTTAGCAAGACAGTGAAAATACAAATTGGTAAGGTAGTTAATGTTTTCCACAGCATTGTAGAGTTAAGCTTCAATATTCACCATTATCAGAAAGTTCAATAATTCCTTGTTTTGATACCAAAGTAAAAATTGTCCATAAAGTGGAAGGGTCTTCACAATTATGATGACTCTGCCAATGATTACAAAGATCCTCTTTTCTTCCAAATAACCGTTTGCATAAAATGCAGTTATAGCCTGCTTTAGACCAAAATTCTACTTTTTTGCTTGGTGTACCAAACCCCACATTTTGCATCTCCTTGGAGGCTTCACTACTTCCTGACTGAGTTGGTTCACTTTTAGGTAAAATATTGACATTATTTTGATGGTGGAAGTATATCTGCCTCTTCGGTTTTGGAACAGTGTACAGCTCCTCCTGACGGGCGCTGCACTTTGCCAAACGTCTTCTCTCGCTGCGCTGTTTCCACAAGTGGGTTGTGTGTTTCACCAGGTCCCCCTTTGCTCCTCTGTTTCCTTGCAAAATCCCTTCCTTTACTCTTCCCTGAATCTCTTCTCCATGACAGCACAATAAGTGAAACTTCATTTCACCAAAAGACTCTGCAATAAACTGGCATTGACCACATTTGACCTGTAATTTCACTTCTCCCGGGTTATGGAATAGGTCCTCAAAATTGCACTTATTTCCCCTGTTAAAAAAAAGGAAATACAAACTATTTCAGTATTAGCCAGGCAGAGAAAAGGGATGGCAATTTCTGTCCTTATAAGTTCCAAGAAGAGATGACAATCAAGAAACACTTTTAATTAAAAACAGGCATTGTTTCTACAGTATCTAATTCATTTGGAAGAGGGGAAAAAAAAGAAACAAAATAAATAATAGTAAAGCTGGTTTGGAAAAAAACTGAAACCAAATGAGACTTCTGAGTTTAAGAATTGCCTCCAAAATTAGCCAGGGTAGAAATAACCTTATAACAACAGCTACTATGACAGCTACTAAGACTGACAGAAAAGTACTGGTGTTTCTTAGTCTCAAGACCTTAAAAATTTCTAACTGATGCTCCAGAGTGGAGCTGTGCAAAGTAAAACGAGTAAAATGGAACTGTAGTGTTACAGTGAGGAGTTACATTAAAGCCCTGAGTATTCTTCAGTGAAAATAAATGCACAGTGGAACAAACAAAAAAGGCAACATTTATACTGTATCAAGAGATTTCACCTCAAAATCATAATACAGAGATAAAAGAATGTTCTATCCATCTTAATATGATAACTTTTCTACTTGGCTGAGCGATCACAAAAGCAGCAGTAAACTCAGGACAGATTAGCTCACAGCACTCCCTAAAAGGAAACAGGATAATGATATTTAAAGAAGGAAAACTACAAGCTAATGTTGAAACAGGAATTGTTTTTCGCTTACTGCAGTTGGTTCCCCTATCTTCTAGGGAAAACCCCAAAGTGGGTAGGATGGAAGATAATGCAGATTAACAGAATGCTAACCACAAGAATCCAACTGACCCAAATATGGCAGTATATTGGGTCTTACTAGAACATATGCAAAATTACTTTGCATATTCAAGTGTCAATAATCATTTATACTCAATAAATCAGCTAAAATATACTGGTTGATCTAACGGATTGACTAGATTCAAATGGAATATTTAAACCTTTAGGAGTCTCACTCGGGGGGAAAAAAGCAACAATTTTCATAATGGTGAGGTTTATAGATTTCCACAGACAACTTGAAATCCAGTTTTCATTAGCATTTAATTAGTGAAAACTCTCACCTCTCTGTAGCTTCTTCTGCCTCTTTTATATTCCTGTCTCTCTTCTTTAAAGTATCTTGCATCTGCTGCTCACTAGCAGAGGGCTCTGTGCTGATAACAACCCTGTGGACTTCCCTGAGGTGGCCAAAGTACACTTTTGCATGGCCAAAAACTTTAGCACAGAATTCACAGCACACGAGCTTTTTGGGTTTGCCTTCATTGTGATGAAGCTTCATATGGGTGCTGAGGCTCCCAGAATGGATATACGCCTTCCGGCAGATCCTGCAGCTGTACGGCCGCCGGCTCGTGTGCGTGTTCATGTGGTCCTGGAGATGGTGCTTAAACTGGAACGTGTGGTTACAAACATGACATCTGTGCAGCGCCTTGGGGATGGCTGAACATGTACTTCTACTTAGATCACTTGATTTAGCTGATGTAGCATCACCATGCTTGGAACTTAAACATTTATTGGCGAGGGAGCCATTTAAAAATAAGTCTTGCTCATGAGACGGTGTCTCTGTGACTGCTGCTGGAGTCAGCGGTGCAAACCCCTGCACAACCACCACTGGTTTCGGTCTGATACTGCGGTATTTTTTCACTGCTTCTGCTTTATTCCTTCGCTTGGCCTGAAATGCCAATAAATCATCCGGGGCTCTTTTTTTCCTGCCTCTTCTTTTAGCGGTTGCACTGTTCAATTTTTTAAGGCTGTCAACATCATCCACTTTGCTGGATGGAGAGAAGGCATTTTCTAGAATGGTTTGTTTGGGTACTTGTGTAAATGATACAGCTAATTGCTTATCAAAGGCTTTGGTTTTCATCAAAGATGGTACCTTTTCACACTCAGATTTTAGTGAATGACCAGATATATCCATAACATTAGTATTCTGCTTAGATTTATAGAATACTGAATTTTTCATCCTTGAATAAGGCAAAATAGGAAGTTTTCCTTTTGGTGCTGATGGAGTCATCTGAATTGTACTGCCAAAAACTGCTGGTGACAAGACAGCAACAGGATTTGCAGAATTTGTGGATTTTTTCTTTAGTTTCTCAGATGTCAGAAGTGACTCCCTTGTGGTTTCCAATGCTGTCTTCACAGAGTGTAGACCTAGTTTCGTGGAATTAGTTGTACTTGCTGGCTTGGATAGAGAGTCTTCAGCTACAGATGGTCCAGAAATACCATTGCTAGCAATTTCAGTTTTGCTCATTAAAGGAGATCCAGATTCCACACAACTGCTTTTATTTATTAATGTAGCAACTCCAATTTCAGCTGAGTCACAGTCTCTTATCATCCCTTGCTCAGCTGAATCTGAACTAGAATGAGCTTCAGGACAGTCTTCAGTTAGAGTAGTCATGGAGGAAGCCTGTGATGAGATCAGTGCTTTGGTAGGAATCTTGTTACGTGCACTTAAACCAGAGATTTGTGCTGGCTTTTTGTCACTCAGCAATTTCTTTCTTACAGATTGGTACCTGGGGATGGGCAGCTTTAGGTTTTCAGAAGGGGCCACAGCCGACTGCTGAACTTGCTGTGTTAGGGCAGGCGCAACACACGGCACAGCCAACAGGGAAAACGTCCCCTTGTGAGCAGCCACCTGCATGACAGCGTAGTTCTGAGCTGGAACCACTAGGGGCTTGGAACCTGAAGCTGAAATTGGTGTAATTGGCTCAGGCAAAGATGGCTGAAGACAAGAAACCACTCCAGATGTTAAAATTTTTGGTACCATTTTTGGAGCAATGGTCCTAAACTGACTTTTCTTCTGAAAACTTTGTATTATATCCGAAGGGGATTTCTGTTTATCTGTAAGAATAACATAACAAAGATGTAATATGATACACAGTATTTTTTAAAAATTACTCTCTGAAACGTAAAACTGCCTGCAAAGGATACTATTACACACAAGCTTATAAAAAATATTTAGGCATTTAAATGACCACCAAATTAAATTTAGAACTGCAAAAGTTTCATAGACAAAAGCACTGTCTGAAGCAACATGCTTGAACACAGATATGAAAAAAAATCTCTTCTTAACCGAATACTAACTGGACATTTCATTCGAGGTTAGAAACTACACGACATTTCAAAACAAATACACCCATAAGCCTCTTCAGCCCTGGAAAAGCTGCAATAGCATGCTGCCAATACTCTGCTGGAAGAACAGGGACAGGATTTAAGCTCCATGACACAGAACTTCTCTGAGCACCAGCTCTGATCATCTCTCTCAAACAGAATCATGCTGTCTTTCAGACTTTCTCTAATATTTAGAATTTGTGGGTTTTATCCGATGCAGATCAAAGTTTCCCTGATGAAGTCTTAGAAAAATTACTGCTGCAGAACATGCAAATAATGTATAATAAAATCAAAGAAGAGTTGAAAGAATATGTGAATATGAACTACTGTTAAATACCCAATCACAAAAATTACTCATGTGCCACTAACGCACAACAGAACTACTGTAGTAAGTTATTTAAACATTTTCTTGAAAGACGCAATTTATCAAGGTTATATCACAATTCCTTCCTGTTTCTATTTGTGTTCATAGAAGTCACAAATGTTTTTAGTAAAGAAGAACGTGAGGATAATTCAAACAAACAAAAGGAAAAAGATAAAATTCATAGGATATAATATGCATAAGGCAGCAAAGACACCTGCTGACCTTCCAGATTCCACAGAAAAGGACTTGATACATAGTTAATTGTACCACTACCATTTAATCTATCAGTCTCATTACCCACTCCCAAATTCAATTATTGATGCTTCCAGTTCCTAAAACCTGGGATAGGTTTCCTGAAAAAAGGAAATCCCAACAATCTCAACCACTGAAAATTCAGCTACAAAGATCCCAGGCTGAAAGACAATTTGGACATAAGCAAAAATCATTTTGAGAGAGGAATCACATTTGAATAGAACACATGAAAGTAAATGCTGGAACCTTGAAATATTGTTGTAAGATAATTCCATAGGAAAGTTTCCATTCCTTGCCATTTTAAAGACTTGTATTACAAATGCATTTATAGGTGATTCTGGATTTAAAAATGTAACCGTAAATTACTACCAACACTGGAAACTCCAGTAAATTTGTCTTAATCCTGGATGTTCTCAGACGTCACATACTTTGCAACAAGCACTGCAAGCTACCAACCTGTCATGTTTCATGACCAGAACTTCTGGACAGATATACATGCATATTCATGGTATGCACATGTGCAGAAAAGCCACTGCCTTCAGGACATGTTGGATTCCCTGAGCAATCACATATAAACTGTACAGTTCATATTTAGTAGATGTGATGCTTTCCAAAACTCTTTGATCAGTAGATTCATAGACCAGTAACTGTGCAGAGCATAAGCCTTTGATCATTTTATTGCCATCTACTGCATCAAACCCCAAGTCCATTATGTACTTCCTTTATACTCCAATTAAGTGAAACTACTGGGCACTGCCATAACTTTCTTTCTGCTCAATGTCTGTAGAGATGTTCTGAATTTCTATACATTCTGTGCAGACTGGGTTACTGTACATATGGAATTCCTACACAAATACTGAGATCCCTGCACAAAGGGATAAGTCCAGGCCTACAGAATTTGTGCAACCTGGAAAAAGCAGAAACATGATCTGTTTAAAATTGTTTCCCTACAGCACATTTTTTTTCTCAATTTTTAATTGTTTCTTTTACATTCTAGTCACTAAATATATAGAAACATTTACATTTTCAGCTGCTAAGATTTCTATTAGTACTCAGATGATTATTTGTTTCCTGCAAGGTATCTTCTTCTTGTTTTTTTGAATAAACAATTTAAGTACTTCTGAGAAGAACAATAAAATTATGTAAAGTATTGTAATCACTAACCAAACTAGCCCTGAACTTCAATGATAGTTACAGGTCAAACTGTATAGCTTAAATACAGCAGACAGAATAAGTGTACTTTCCTTTTAGGGACAGAGTCAGTTCTTATTTCTCCAGATTATGCTTGCCGTTCTCCAAATCAGCAGCTGTTCAGCTTGCCACAATATTCAACATGAAGCTGTTCCCATTCTCTCTCATTTCTCTTGTTCCTCTCCCTTTTTATTTCAAAATAAAACTTTTAGGAAAGCCAGCATTTCAGCAGACTACTACCTGTGCTACTCCAAGTAACAAGGCACCCACTCTTCAACCAATGGTAACAGGAAAAGGTGGAAGTTCTGCTGTGGACATGCCACCTCTACAAATGCCAGCCACTAAAAACAAGGTTAATTTGAGGTTAGAAGGAAATATTTGTAGAAATAATGTATGGCACTAGCTTTAAAAAGAACCGTATGTTTCTTAAATGCATTGACTTGCCTAATGCAAAATTAAGCAGTAAAATCACTTTTCTATAAAGAAAGTATCTCCACATATTTTCTCAGCATTCCCCTGGAGAATGTTGCTCTAGAAGCCAAGACCTTCATCAAAATCAAACACAATATGCTCTTTGAAACAAGGTCTGTTTAGATCAATATCCTTCTTACTCAGTTAACACAATACTAAGAATTGATATACCTGTTTGAGATGGGACTTTTATAAAAACACTTTTTCCAGCTAGTGTAATTTTATCATAAATAAGTTTTCCAGGCAAGCTATGTTTGGTACCAACCTTCAGTACAACTTTTTTTTTTCTTTTTCTCTTTCACAAGTTTACATTAGACATGTTACTGCAGAAATATTCATTGCAGTGCTTCTGGTAAGCAAAGGATACTCAGTTCTGCATTTCCCTCCCCTCCCACACAGCTACTGTAGTTAAGCTGCTTAGCCAGTGCCTAAATATAGAGAAGGGCTAGATGCAGACTAGCTGTCTGATGATGCGTCAGACTTTGTTAATATTTTGCTTGCAGACTGGGAAAGCTAATTGGAAGAACTGGTGGAAGACTACTTAGAATCTTGGATCAGGAGAAAGCAGCCAGTCAATTCAGACTGGAGGTTCTACTGACCCCACCCAGAGCATGCCAGTATCATCAGTGACCAAAATTCTGTTTTCCATTTATAGTTGGTGAAGAGTTTCAACAACTTCCTTTGCACACAGACAGAGATATAGTAATTCATGTCTTCACCATGCTGAAGGACTTGGATATGGTCTGGCTGTCTGGCTTGTGCAAAGGCTGCTTGGAAACCTCATATGCATTTTTCAGGGGCATTCCGTTTCTTCCAAATTATTTCTGTCTCTGATTCAAAGGATTCATTTTGACTTGTCAGCGGTGACCTGAGGAAAAGCCTTTGTGCCTATGCAATCCCATGAAGTCTTTCACCTAAGAAGGGGAAGTTTCAGTTAAGGGAGGCTCTGCAATGGCATTTGTGAAGATGGCCCTTCATTTTAGACAACATTCTTTCTACAAGTCAACCTGCAGATCCTTCACTGGAAGGCAACAATTTTTACACTTTCTTTAAAATTTTCATTAATAACAAAGGAAATAAATGAAAACATTAGATTTAATATCTGAAGGAGGTAAAGGTAATTTTTAACTGCTGTGTCCTCACTCTTTCAGATGGGTGTGGAGTTGGGGCAATGGGTAGACACTTTTAAATAATTACACACAAGGCTAAACCAAATGCAGTTCAACCCATTTACTTTAGAAGTCTTGGTTAAAAGATTAATGGTTACCATGCTAGGACCTGCAAGTATCAAATCACTCAGAAACTTGCAGGATGTCATAAGCTTTCATGCCTTCTAAATAACCTTAAAATTGTATAGAAGTGGACAGTGACACACCAATACAAAAATCACTGATGCATTAAATTCTCTGATAGAGCCATGCTGGGAAGAGCCCTCTGGAGGAAACAGAGTCTCCATGGGTTGCTGCTTCTTCATGGTTCCCCTGCCTTCCCAAGTCAGGTCTACTCCAGCCTAATCTGCCTTATTTTTGTACTTCTTTTAGTTTGTTCCCTATATAAAGCACATAACATTGCTGAACTCAGATGCTGTAGAAAGTATCTGAAGAAATTTAATTTTCAGCACTATCTGGTCTATTTTGAAAATAACCCCCATAGAAACCACTGAGTAACAGTGTTCATTTTTTAAATAATCCTTGTAGGTCCACCTCAGTTGTGCAGGTATGTATTTAATTTGTGTATGAATGAACATATGAGAGAAAATAACATCAAAAAAAAGGATCATCTTGTTTTGAAGGAAAAGACAGAACCAGTGCACATAAACACTGCCGAGTCTTTTGCTGACTTTGAAAGGAAGAGTATCTGTTCTGTGGGGGAAAAAATGCACAACTTTCTAACACACAACATTAGATCTTTTTCTGCCAGTAATAGTTAATCATTCATTTTGCCAAATCTCCATACACACTAAATACCTGTGGATACTGTCTTTCCAGCACAAGTTTCTTGCTTTTGCTGACCCAGCATACTTTGTTGGACACAATGTTTCTCTGCAGGATTAGCATGCAAAAAAACACCACCTGCAAAAGTACTTCAGTCAGTTATAAATAGATCCCAGGACAAAAAAACCCAAAACAATCAAACCCCCAAAACCAGCAAACCCCAGAAAAAGACAATATAAAATGGCAATATAAAACATTAACTTCCAGCTAATGCATTAAGAAAACTACTGCTTCTTGATCTTCACTATTTTTCTCTCCTCAAAATACACTTTAAAATCTAATATATTACATGCCAAATGTAAGGTGATAGCTTAATAATTGAGTAAAGCTGGTTAATGTGGCAAACAGATGGGATGGTTTAGCTTCACTGTCATGGCAGACAGTCAACAGCAGCAAAACAAAACACTTCACATAATGAAGGTTCAGTAGCTTTAGTGAAGAGTTTTAATACAGGGGCTAAATTCTGTGCTCATTTACACTTCCCGTAATTCCATGTATATAAACTGCAGATATTATAGAAAACAGAATTAGGACTTCTGTGTTCAAAACCAGTTTTGCCACACACCTGTACAAAGTAAGATTAGTAACAAAGCCTACAAACCATGAGTGTCCAGCTCTATACATTATAGCAATTAATTTACAGTTCTTTCTATCTTTGCTAATAATAACTACCTGGGTGGAATGTTCTGTTCTGGGTATTTGCATCAGATAATTTTCTAAAATTAATTTCAACAGAAAATACCAGCCATTCTCAGTATGTCTGCATTAAAAAAAAAAAAAAAAGAAAAACAAAAAACAAGATTAATCTAGTAACACATCTGTGCACTGGGTGAAGACCTTGATATGCGACACAGCAATGTCTCTTTGATCTGTGAAAAGCTGCCCAAATTAGGCAAAGCTGTAGACTCTGGGCATGTGTTCAGTAGATACTTCAAGGAGCTAACTTTTCCAGTGATTACAATGTGCTCCTGCTGCAGGCTGGGCTGGATTTTCCCTGAACTATAGCTTTAGGTCCAAGCACCCAAGTTGGAACGAGGAAATGGCCTCTCCTCATCTCTGAACTGCAGAGCTGACAGTGTGGAAGAGAAACATGGGAATACACAGGGCAAGCAGAAAAAGGACAAGACTAGAAATGAGACTTGAAAAGTGTCCAGGCCAAAGAATCAGGATGGGATATGGGAATTAAATGCAGACTTAAGACAGGTAACCAACATTACACGTGATGTGGAAAGGAGAAGCATTTAAGCCAAAAGTGGAATCTCACGTTTCTTACCTTTTAGTACTTGATTTTTTTAGAGTAGTATAATTATGTTTACATAAGTGTGCTTTTGTGCAATTTAAACTAGTTTAAAAAATAAACAATATAAAAAAGTATTTTAATGCAAGATTGGAAAATCAACGTAGATCATTCACATGAACACTAAGATACAGAATGTACAAATACACTTAGAAAATTTATTCTGGTATACCACAGGAGAAACAAGACCAAAACAATTTGTTAAAATTCTAGCTGTAAGCTGTATCTTTAAAGCTATATATAATTAAATTTGATTTGAGCATAAATGTGATTTGCTAGTTGTGCAATAAGCATTTTATAATTTAGAAAGGTCTTCTTTACAGTCTGTAAAGAAGTTTATTATTTTAAGGGATTAGGATTATAGTGCATTTCAAGAGATTCTGTGAGCAGTGGAATGCGACCTGGATTCCTTAAATGGTCTCCAAAAGACTATACTTAGCAGAAGAACACATTGCAATAACAAAGGTAGACTTTTTTTTTACATTAATTTGACTCCATTAAAGACGCTGTTCAACATTAAGATTCCTACTGGCATTTTTCAGTGTGGGAATAAGCTAAAACTATTTTTAGCATAAACCGTCACCTTGCAGAGGTAAGTCATCCAGTAATCCAGGAGCATGGGTACATAGCTTGTATCTAGAGAAGTTCTTCAGTTTTCTCTCTAGTTCAGTCTTTTGTTTTTGCCTGAAATGTCCTTTTTGCACTATTAACCATATATTGATATATGCCAAAGTTTATACAGATCGAACATAACTTAAGAAAACAAAAATTAGATTATGCCACTTTCTCAAATTCCCGAATTGCTTTCTTCTGTTGTTTGGAAGTGTACATAGGAGAGGCCTTTCACACAGTCCTCCTCAACACCCTTTTCTCTAAATTGGAGAGGTACAGACTCTATTGATAGATGGACTATGGGATGGATAAGGAATTGGCTGGAAGGTAATGGTGAAGAGCTCAATGTCTGTATGGAGATGGGTGACGAGTGGTGTCCCTTGGGTCCGTACTGGGACCAGTGCTGTTTTGTATCTCCATCAGTGACACAAACAATGCAATGGACAGTAGCACCCTCAGCAAGTCTGCAACCAAAACCAAGCTGAGAGGTGCAGCTGACACACCTGGAGGATGGGATGCCTGAGGGACCTGGATAAGATCAAGTGGCCCCATGGGAACCTCATGAGTTCCTGCACATGGGTCAGGACAGTCCCTGGTATCAATACAGGCTAGGGCTAAAGTGATTCAGAGCAGCTGTGCCAAGAACTTGGTGGATGGAAAACCCAGTGTAGCTGGAAATGTGCACTTGCAGCCCAGAAAGCCAACAGTGTCCTGGGCTGCATCCAAAGCACCGTGGGCAGAGGGCGAGGGAAGGGATTCTGCCCCTCTGCTCTGCTCTGGTGAGACCCCACCTGGAGTTCTGCGTCCAGCTCTGGGGACCCAGGCAGAGAAAAGATGTGGACCTGTTGGAGCAAGTCCAGAGCAGGGCCACAAAAATCATGAGAAGGATGGAACACCTCTTGTGTGAGGAAAGGCTGAGAGAATGATGGGGTTGTTTAGTTTGGGGGAAGCTCCAAGAAGATCTAATTGGGGCCTTACAATATCTGAAGGGGGCTGGAAAGAAGGATGGCGACACTTTTTTATAGTGCTTGCAGAAACAGAACAAAGCCTAATGGTTTTAAACTAAAAGAAGGTAGATTCAGACTAGATACAAGGAAGAAATTTTTTAACTGCCCATCAATCTCACCAACATCTTGACTTTAGTACCTCTGTCCCCAGAGGAAAGTATAACATAAAAAAATACCCATACTAAAGCAGACTTGTTAAACACAAGTTAACACACTGAGAAATTTAGTCACTATATTAGCAGCAGTAGCAACAGTACTACTTAAGACATAATTTTTGATTTCTCATAGATTTAGATTTCATAGATCTCTGTATTGTCCCAACACAAATAACTTTTAAAATATGTATGAAATACTATTTCTGTAGGGAATAACAAGTGGCCAACAGCTTTGAGGTAACCTTTTTGAGTTGCGACCTGAAATGTATTAGCCATACATAGGTAAATCACTATTCAAAAGCAACTTCCTATATAAAATGTGGGCAATGCATGGCTTAACACAACATCCTATTTAAAAAAGCCTTTTTTGTGCTACTGTATAAAGGAAGAAAGTCTTCAAAGTCCTTCCTAAGAGTCAGAATACATATACATAAGAGATTTTTAAACACTTTTGCAGTGAATTAAAATACATTTATTAGCAGATCTACGTGCTTTTTTAGCACCTCTCATGCAGTGTTTGTGAACTTTAAAAGCTTTCCATTTTTTTGAAGGCACAGTCTTTCAAGTTATAAGCTACTCATTTCATATTAAGGTCAACAAAATTAATAGGTCTTAAGCAGATCAAAATATTTTCATATCAAGAAATGAAAGCTGGCATAAAGAAAGCTAGACATAAAGCATCTGTAATTACTAATAACTTTTTCCACGTTTAGAGCTGAAGATATTACACACAGACTTTTCTCACTATGGCAATATAAGAACTAAGGGCTCAAAATGGTGCCTGGCCTCTGCAACCACAAAAACAGTGACTGAATTTAATTACAGAACTTCTTTTTGAGAGACACTGTTAGATACATCACCAAAGACTGTATTTCAACTTATTATGCCTCTGCTAGTTTCAGCAACCAACCATGTCAGCCTGCAAGTGGGCATGATCTAGAAACCTTGGTGCTCTGACAGGACGCTATTGAGTAGAATGGAAATTATTTTGTTATCACTGCAAGTCCAGTGGTTATCTTTGTTGGTTTTGCCCAGTCATTCTGTTCCATAGAGGACACCATTCCTGAAGATTTGCAAAGCAAGGCTGCAGTGATACAGCCACTTGGGGGAACTAATTGTTCAGGAAATAGTTGAAGGGAGGTGATGGAAGCACTGGTCATAAACTAGTAATTCATAACCCCCCAAGAGCATTGCAAGTACAAATTAGGTACTTCAGAAACTGGGGATAAACACCTGCAATTGGATTTTCAAAAATTCCTGGGAGAATTGCCAGCTGAAATTTTTTTTAGTGAGCATCAGGAAATATATGGACCTAAACAGTAATTAATCCCCTGCAAAGTCAATATAAAGTCATCTTTAAAGGGCCTATCAAGATCAAATCAACATGGAAAAAATTTTAAGATGCCTAATGTTAGTGGTAATTAATGGACTTATTTTCTCTTAAGTATGGGAAACAGTGATGACCAAGTGTGCCAAAAAAATGAAGGCAGAATTCTTCAAAAACTATGCAGCAAAAAAAGGTCAAGTAGAACAATTTTATGAATAAATCATAAAATAGTTTCTGATTAGACTTTTTTCTCTCCTTTCAAAAAAGACAACGTATCTTCATCTTACTGAGAGTTCAACCCTCTTTGGGACAGAAAACATGTATGTATCACTTCAGTAAGAGAAATTAGGCTCTTACTCCCAAAATTTAATTTTTTCGCAAATACTGATGTGCAAATAGAGAACACAACAAAAAAGCAAAATTTTTATTCCTGCTAAAGAGTACCCCTTTTTTTTGGTGAGAATCAGTGTACTTTTTTCTAAAGAAAGACTGTATGCATGAGAAAACAATTAATTTGCCACTTTGGCTCAATATTGCAACCATATTTTACTTGAGGCATTAGAAACATCTGCATGGTGACTTCTGTAGTACAAACTTCAAATATGTTCCCTCATAACCAGAGGATCAGAAGACTGTCAGTCTTGGCTTGGCCTATTTTGAGTCTTCTGTTATAAACTATACACAAAGTTTATTACTCCCCAAAGACAGGGCCAGAACAATCGTTAAACTTCGAGGATAGCTGGAGAGTATTTGCTGGAGGATTTTGTTAATAGGTAATTTCACTGAAAATTACCTAAGTGGTCTGAGTTTTGAATGGGGAATCCCTACCTAAGGTTTTGTTTGCTCTAGTTGTGCCCCTTTTACTTTCTTCATGAGCCAGATTTCTTCAGAAAAAGACTCTCCAGCTCTGGCTGAGATATGCAAAACTTTGCTACCTGTAGTTAATTCCACTAAAGATTAAAACAAAAATAAAGATTAAAGGATCTCCACCATGCTTCAAATAGGTATGTATATTTTTTCAAAGACAGACATAGATCTGTATAGCATAGGAAAACTAAAACACCTTCTGAAATACTGTGGTCCTGGCTAGGCAAACATCAGTTTTCAGAACATACAAAATTATCACTTGCTGCTAAACTTGAACACAGCTAGGCCTTACTGGCAGTAGGATGCAGCAGAAAACAATTTAAACTACAGTATTTGATTGGTGTTCCTCCCCCGGTGCATAATTGCAATTATTTGCAGTGCTTATTGGCATTGCTAGCTTGCCCATGCTAGTCACCGTGCTGTTTAAAGGCAGCACTGGTTCTCAAGAGAAGGTGGTGGATGTGCTGTAAAGGAACTATGGAATACACTGCTGAGAGGTGATAACGGATCAGCAAAGCCCGGCAGCGGTGCCACCAAAGGAGGGGACGGAAAGAGGAACGCAGTCGCCAGGAATGTAGGCCAGAGACGACACCCTCAGCCGCAGCCCGGTGCTGACGGCGCTCCCGTGTCCGTGGCGGTGCTGCGGCCAAAGGAGCCCCGGGAGCGGAGCCCGGAGCGGAGCCCAGCAGAGGGAGCCGGTGCCCGTCCCGCCGCCCCGGCCCCGCAGGAGGCAGCCCCCGCTGCCCAGGTGCCAGCCCGGCTTAGAGCCGCGGCTCACGGCCACTGCCCTGCTCTAAGTCTTAAACAACACACAGGCTGTTCTATTTGCCTAATAATTTTGTAATGCTAAATATGGCTTGTCCTGAAAAATCAGGTACAGCACCGCACGCAACCTCCAAACAACTTCATGACGAGTTACCTTAGTATTTCAGAAGATTCTGTGTCTGCAAACTTTTCAGTAAATTCAATGTTTTGTATAACTTGAGAGCATCTTAAAGCAAAGCAGTTGAGCCTTCCCGTTTAAAAGTAATTACTTCTATTAAACTATTTAGCATCCTCTATAACTATAGTATGACTATTGTGCCTGAGATTAAAAAAAAAATCCTTTACTGATCTTGTGTTAATCCAGTCAGTGCCCAAAATGGCACGTCCATGGCCATGTTACTAGAAACATCAGTATTTACACTGGATGTTCTTCTTTCAGTAGGCATATGAAAAAACAGCACTGTTACCAAAATATTTTCCCATTCCAAGGAATACCCTGAAATCTTTGTCAAACTTTCTCACTTTCATCATTGCTCAGCTCATCACACAAACCATCTGCATAAATAAAGATGTAAGCATCTGCTGTATGGCAAATGGTCTCAGGGGCAGATGTTTTATCCTTGCATTCATGTCACTGGCTTGGATACATTATTTGAACAGATGTACACAATCTGAACGTGTCGTGTCCCACAGTGAAATGTCTCCAACTGCTTTCTATCAAAGTACATAAATGCTATTTGCACCTGCATTTATGTTAATGATATAAAGGCAGCAGGGGTTCCAGCAAAGTGAGAGCTGATGCTAAGAAATACATTTACAAGGCTAATGGAACTTTGAGATCTCCCAGCACCAAATAACCATACTAACATGGATACAAAATGTACAGAACCACACTTGACCTATGATTCTAAAAAATTAAAATAAACATGCTCAAAGACCAAAACTATTACTTTAGTATGTGATACCCTCTTCCAACGTAAATTTTAAAAAGACAAAATCTATTAGATAAATAAACCAGGGAAACCTTATACTTTGCAAAATATTTGTGTAAGATACACAATTCTTTCATGTGAGAGTCATTTAACAAAAACATTTTATAAATCTGACAATGCCAACAGTATTTCAGTTCACTAAGGCACAGTGGTATTATACGTCCTTATAGAGCATTATAAAAAATACCAACACTTGCTCAAAGGTAAATATTTAACATGAGTGTGAATAGTTGAATATAATGCTTCAGGGATTGTTGCCATGTCATATGTTGTCATATGAATGAAATGATAATTTCATAATTCTCAGGAAAAAATAAGATTTGACAAGTTAGACGCTTCTCATTTTTCAGATAAGTGCATCTAGTTGAACATGGTGTTACAATTGCTTGCTACATAAAAGATAGTCACCCTTCTTATAAAATATTTTAAATGGAGAAAAATAAAGATGTCTTGAAGGAGTACAGATCAAATTACAGAACACCTGCTATTACATGACAAATGGCAGCAGTGAAGAGTTTAGCTGCCACTCAAAGAACTTGCACTAATCATTACTTCCATACTTAACTGAAAAATAATGAGTACACTCAAAGTACAGAAACACTGACAAATATGCCACGCGGAATGTAACTGATGGATAGGTTCCATTTCCAATATAATCTATTTTCAGAAGTTTTATTTGGAAGAAATATGCCAACATTAGAGTTGTACATAAACCATCAGAAATTACTAATACCCTCCATATTTTCAAAGTGCTACATTTAAGAAACAAGTGGTACTTGATATAAAGACAAAAAAGTATCATAGCAAAAAAACTTACTGAGACTAGTATATTTATAAAATATCATCATTTCACACTGATATAGCTCCTGGTCATGATCTAGGGAGGCCCAGCAGAGAGACCTCCACAAATTAGAGGGCTGGACAATCACCAACCACGTGAAGTTCAACAAGGCAAAGCGCTGGATTCTGCACCAGGGATGGGGCAATCCTGGATGTGGAGACTGGGGAATGAGAGGCTGGAGAGCAGTGCCATGGAAAGGGACCTGGGGGTCCTGGTCTATGGCAAGTTGCACATGAGCCAGCAGTGCCCTGGCAGCCAGGAGGGCCAAGTGTGTCCTGGGGGGCATCAGCCACTGTTGGGCT
>VZRS01006544.1:430359-446627 GCA_013398055.1 Ifrita kowaldi
AAAGCACAAAAAGGAGAGCCACAAAGATGGTGAAAGGCCTTGAGGGGAAGCCGTGTGAAAAGCAGCTGAGGTCTCTTGGTCTGTTCAGCCTGGAGGAGACTGAGGGGGGACCTCAATGCAGTGTTGTGAAGGGAAGAGGAGGGGCAGGCACTGATCTCTTCTCTGTGGTGCCCAGTGACAGGACCCAAGGGAATGGTCTTAAAGTTATGTCAGGTGAGAGTTAGGTTGGATATCAGGAAAAAGTTCTTCACCCAGAGGGTGGCTGGGCACTGGAACAGGCTCCCCAGGGAAGTGGTCACAGCACCAAACCTGATGGAATTCAAGAAGCATTTGGGCATTACTCTCGGGCACATGGTGTGACTCTTGGGGATGGTGCTGTGCAGAGCCCGGAGTGGGACTCTATGATCCTTATGGGTCCCTTCCAACTCAGCTTACTCTGTTATGCTGTGACTTCTAACATGGAAGCTCACCTCCAAGTTTACCATTCCCTCTGGGTACAAGTTAGTAACATGATACTGACAGGAATGGATTTTGTTTCAGGGGAAAAAAGAAAAGGCCTTCAAAAAAATCTCAAAGCAAATGATTAATCTGAAGTTTGCAAACAGCTTCACAGTCTATATTCTCCTACTACTATTCAGAAATGGCTTTAGCGTAAGACTATATTCAGGGTCAAATTCCTGTTACTTAAAGGAAAAATTAAATTAATGCTTTAAAGTATAAGAATTAAGTACTTCAGTCACAAGCATGGGAACGTAGAGCATACTCTGGGGTGGACAGCTTTACCCAACAGTAAGTACTGTCTTCCTTGAAAGAATAGTCCCAGGAGACACAGAACTCATCAACTAAGATCAATTAGAATGACATGCTTCTGGAACAGCTTCCTCAGAATTATTACAGCATCATAAAAATACTCAGTCTTCACAAAACAGGTAAAGTATAAACTTACATGACAGTAAAAGCTCAAGGCTTCAAATTAAGTAACATATAGCGCTCTTCTTAATTAACATAAGTACTAACAATGGAAACTTAACTGACAACCAGCAATGGTTCTGAAAGGTCTATTAGAGCTGATGTCATATCCATCAAACGTTCACTCACATTTAAGTATCATTAAAAATGTCATTCATGTTAAAAAATCATATTTAAACATTAGCATTGAGACACAGATCAAAAGGGAAAGGAAACTGAAGTTACAGCTACACGTTTAGAGGCCTGGGAATACACAAATACCCTTACTAACAATGGAGGGAAAAAACCAAGACATTAACCCTACTGAAAATTAAATCAAATGAAAGACAACTTTTGAAGAGACCACATAGAAGAAAGAATTAAACACAAAAAAATATTCATATGGATGGGAATGCTGGATAAAAGGCATTTTAAAAAAAAATCAAAGTTAATGTCTATTTTCCTGTTTCTGCTAATTGTGCAGCATAATTTGCAGACAGATTTGACCCCATTAAATATGGGGATCAAATATAGCAGGGATTTTCAAATATATGAGGATTTTTAAAAAATGTAATAAAACCTGAATACTTAATTCTGCTGAATCAAACAAGAAGCAGATTTATGCACTTCAAGTTTCAGCTACAGGTATTAACAGTAATTAGCAATGCTCTAAAGAAGAAAACAATTTTAGTATTGTAATTGTTTAAAGTGATAAATGCTACAGCAATGTCTTTTTTTTTCAAATCATACCACAGCAGAATAGTAGACACAAGTAATACAGTGAATAATAACGATG
Source organism: Ifrita kowaldi (assembly GCA_013398055.1). Lineage (NCBI taxonomy): Eukaryota > Metazoa > Chordata > Aves > Passeriformes > Cinclosomatidae > Ifrita > Ifrita kowaldi. The sequence continues at coordinate 432,104 of VZRS01006544.1, forward strand.
AGATTTCTTCCACATTTTGAATCACAAGCATCTAATTTCTAAAAAAAGTATAGAAAGCATACTATACCTGCAGAAGTTAACGGATTCTGCATTATGCCCTTTAATAGTTACGACAATGTTCCTAGAAAGAAATACAGATACTTAGAAGCTCTGATAATTTTTTAGAAACTAACAAAAAATGAACAGGACAATGGCAACAGTTTCCAGACTTTTATTTCAGAATGGATCCCAGTATGTCCACAGCTCTCATGAAAACACCACCTGAGTTTTAAACCAAGTGTTTCTTTGGACCCCTATATGTGCTCTCCATATTTCAACACTGTGTACTACTAACTTAGGCTTCTTGTAATTAAACACCCCTCTTAAAGCCAGGAAGGAGGATGGTCATGAATCCCACCCTGACAATGCATTCTGAAGAATCACAGACAAGTTACAGGGTTAAGCAATCATTTCCCTTCAAACACGTGGACCTGTTGGGGAGGATGCAGAGGAGAGCCCCTATGCTGATCACAGTGCTGAAGCACCTCTTTATGAAGACAGGCCAAGAGAGCTGGGGCTGATCAGCCTGAAGAATAGAAGGCTCCAGGGAGACCTTATAGCACTATCCAGTACCTAAAAGCAGCCTACAGGAAAGCTGGAGTGGACCTTTTACAAGGGCATGTACAGACAGGACAAGGGGTAGTGGCATTAAACTGAAAGAGGAGAGGTTTAAATACTAGGAAGAAATTCTTTACTGTAAGGGTGGTGAGGCACTGGAACAGTTTTCCCAGAGAAGCTATGAATGCCTCATGCCTGGAAGTGTTCAAGGCCATGCTGGATGCAGCTTCGAGAAACCTGGTCCAGTGGAAGGTTCCCTGCCATGGCAGGGCAGTTGGAATTAGGTGGCCTTTAAGGTCCCTTCCAACCCAAACCTTCTGTGGTTCTATGTGACTGCACAGATCCCACATAACTGTCTGACCAGCAGAATCTTCCATGGATGCTACAAGAAAGATATTAGCTTGCTCTTTTGAACCAAACATTACGCTGCCATCTCTCCTTAATGTGATGTTGGTATTTAAAACAAGATTTGATGCACTACATTTGACAAAACGGCTTTACATCAAATGGCCACCCAGTAAATTAAGAGTTGGCCACTTCTTTCCAGTGCTGTTGAGTGTGCTGTTCAAGCTCTGGTGAAGTGGGATTCAACAGTAAGTTAAGAGAAACATAGTAGAATATAATGACAATATAAAATTGTTGTTATCCACTTAGACTTATTTTTCATAAAATAGCCTAGCTTTTGGAATGGCTGCATAACGGTTTGGTTGAACTGACCACCACTAACATGTTAGACATCACAAAGGGTATAAAGCTCTTGTTCTCCTGAGGCAGCAGGAGGCTTTGGGAAGGTAATAGATAAGTCCATTGACTGACACAGATGGAACTACAACTTCTTGGGGGTTTACTCAGATCAAGGCTTTAATACCTTTAATATACAGCTACAACATTCCCAATGAACAAAGCCAGCTGCACAGATGTGGAGATTGCTTACTTTCCTGACCAATTTAACAGCCAGGAGAATCTTATATACACAACATGCCAGACATGCACTCAAGACCCATCTTCTGAGCACATGAAGTACCAAAGCTACCACAAAACTACCAAAGAGTAGTTTTGGTTAAACACAGAAATACATAGGACAAATACCGATGCAATTACCAAACAAAATAAGCCTTGAATACATTTCTTTACTACCATGCAACAGACTCCCAGAAAGCAAGGGTGAGGTTCTAGGAAGATGGTTCTGTAGGTAGCAGTAAAGTAAGAAACAGACAAAACCAATTCAATTTTCAGGAAGTTCAACATCAAAGCATAAAAGAACATTGAGTGTGGCTGCTGTGAGGAGACTTCTCACACAGTAAACAGGTGAAGTCCTTTGGTACCTGTATCTTCTGTGCTGAGCCACACATACCAAGCTGCTCTGGTACATCAACCAGCACCTCCTGGCAGCGGTTTGCTGATGCCTATCAGCAGATCCCCGACTGCCTCAAAGAGCCTCTGTCCGTGGTACTTAAGCAGCCAATCCCTGAGCTGTCAGACCCAGCACACAAACACACCTTGGCTCATCTAAATGCAGTTTGGTGTCGTGTGAACATACAGAAAACTCCCTCTACACATCCAAGAATGGAACAGACCACATCAATGTAATTTCAGAATGTTGAGACACTTCTGGAAACCAGTGTGGGTTTCCAACTTCTCTGTTACCCACGTTGTAAGACATCCTTCTTTAAGGCTGTATTGATGAATAACAGCTTTCCGGAGAACCAAAGTCAGAAGTTTTTCTTCCCCCTTAGTATTTACAGCACTTCAAAATGTACTGAAGCATTTAAAGCAAGACATATTCTTGTAAAAACAATTTGAGAAATTATGTTCAAATAAAGATTCTCAAAATTATTATTTCAAAGTCACATTTTTTTAGGTTTGCATGGTCTTTCCCTGTGTATGGGAGCATCAAATCACGTTAATAGGGTGCCCCATCTATAGTTACTAACTACTTCTAGAATTATAACAAACCAGACTTCAGGATACAGATCAACAACTCTTAGAATACCATGTGGAAATAGAAGCTCCAGACATTCTTCCAATGTTCTTCCCAGACATATTCACAAACCTTAACCCTACAACACAAAATTGGATCATATAAATCCAAACATTTTGTGGAGGCATCTCTGATTTGAATTCAATTCCAACTGCAGTAAGGTAATGGTATTAACCTAGAAAATCCAGTGCTTATTTGACAGACAAGTACATTGATCACCTGCTCTTAATAATAATCATAATAATTTTAAAAGAGTATAATTTCTCCAATTAACATTGATAATTTCTTTTAGCAATTCATGAATAGTTTTTTTATTGTTGTTATATGAAAGAACCTTTCACCACACTTTATATTTGGAGATATTTAATCAAGTAACCTCCCTTTTTGGAAAAACTGAAGAGCTCAAGATTCTGAAATCAGGACAAATTCTTATCATCCCTTCAAATTTTTCTATCCATCCTTATATGTATGTTTTCTTTGGCTACAGACACAGTTTACAAAGCAAACCATAAACATTGTGCACTTGTCCTGTCTGTGTATTACACTGTTTTCAGATATGTCAGCTGTGATCCTGTCTTTTTGATCCTTTCTCTGACAGCTTCTGACACTTCTCTGCTAGTCTGTAAAACGTTTAACAGGTATTTATTATCTACACACATTTTATGCATGTCCTAAACATAAAATACAGTCTTATCAAAATGTTCTGTACTGTGCATTGATTCAAACTTTAAGAATTTGAAGGTTATAACATCCACAAAACTACTTATGCCTGCCCTGAGCAGGTTTTTTTTTTGGGGTTTTGTTTTCCATTTCACTATAAACCTGGCTTGGTATGACTACTTCCCATTAAAAAAACATGCTGATGTTCAAAAAACCCCTAAGCTTAGAACTGAAATTACTAATTAAATTTTGTACCTCTTTTACACTCTTATATCCAGAAAAAATTTTAGGCTGTTCACCAACTAATAATTCAGTATGTCTTGATGTTTATTGAATATTGAAGACACAAATGTTCTTTCACTCTTCCCTGGTCATATTTGAGTCCAAAACTGGCTCTTTCCAAATACAGGAGATGATATGGATTATTTCTATCTGGCAGTATCATAAATTCTTCTCCACCTGAGAGCTTATCAAAATGATAAAAATTTTTAAATTCTATATAATCTTAAAATTTGTTTTGCTAAGTTTATAACTCTACCATAAGACACTAAATAAAATCATTCAAGTCACAGTACTCCAGAACTCAAATTAGTTCTCTAGAAATCTGCTGCTGACTACTCAAAAGATGAAAAGAAATCTATTACAAGAATTTCAAGTGAAGTGGAGTTGAAGTTGGACAGAATTAGAAAGTAAAATCTCTCTTAATGCCATAAAATAAGCTCTATCATGCCTGTACTATTCCTTATGTTACCAGAGAATGAAAGGATAAATTTCATTATCCCTAAGAGGCAAAAATAGCAAGCAAACTGGAAAAAAATCCTATACTGTAACTTAGTCTTTAACAACCAAAGGACACAGAGCATATACATGTAATAATTTAAAAGCAATTTTCACAGAAAGATACCCACAGGTCTTTTATATGAAACAGGTGTCCTGATAGACACACTGAATATGAATATCAGTTGAACCCAATTAACCTAATTTGATGCTTGTCCATACCAAGACATTTATCTTAGATGTTACACAAAATCCTTTAGGATATTACAGAGAAAGCAATAAATAGGCTGTAAAGGTTATGACATTAATTTTACTGTCGTCCTCATGCTTTAAGCAGACATCAAAACTAAAAACCTCGTCCTCTGGGAAAGAAGAACTATCTGAAAGTAATTATAGGACTTATTATCATAACAGTATTAAACTAGACCACTGTGACCCTACCCAAATTTATTTTTGGTACCTTTTGTTAAAAGAACAAAGCTTCTCAATGACGACTGCACCTTCTAATGCAGTGAACATTAGTTCAGGTACTGGAAGAAAGCATTAAATCAAATCCTGTAATTTCATATTAAGCTTAATTATGAATTTTAATTTAAAACTAAGCATGTAAAGAAGTGTTAGTCAAATATTATGTAATTTAATTTCAGAAGGAAAACATCCACCTAAAAAGAAAAATTAAATACTTAGTACAGTTTAGAAAAGACATTCTCTTGACAGAAACCCATGAAATGCCCATTTGTATTTCAAAAGCAATTTTATTCACTTCATTTTTCACACCTGTTCTTTCACACACTGTGCCATCTTGTAAATGAGTGCCATGCAAACATTATTTCCCATAATTTAGAAACTTTACAGCTGAAACCAAGTTCCCCAAGAAGCCTGAATGTCCTGAATCAGCATAGCTTCCAGGAAAGTTGGAAAAATCCATTTTTATATAAAGGCCAAGTTAGACTGGAAATAGAAGATTAAGACATTGAAGTTATGCAAAAATAGAGGAAGATGAAAATGACAGACACAATGACTGACTAGTGTAACACACAAAAGCATTTGTTCAAGCAACTATATTTGCCAAAAGCCTGCAGTGCTTGGCTACTTCATAAAATCAAGCACAAGGCATTAAGCCAATTTGTTTAAAAAATAAAAACCCCTCCAAAATCCTAAACCCCAATAACCAAGCAATAGCTGATTTGCATTTCTGAAAACCTGCAAAAATATTCTGCATTTCACTATTCGTATCTTCAGTCTCAAATGTCTGATTTATTCAATGTTTTCTATTTTACATATTTTTACATCAGGAGTTAATCCTATACCAGTAGATCCTTGTCTTCCTATTCTACATCCAAAGAGACATGCATGTAGTCACAAACAACAGTGTGTGAAATTGCTCACTGCTTATGTTTCCATACTTAGATAATTCACCACGGAGAAATGCGTGTCCATGGCAGAATTCTTTTGGCTGAGCCCATTAGATGACTTCAGCAGAACCACAAAAAGAAACAGAACAGTATAAACCCAGCAGAACCTAAAACCCAGGCTATTTTTAAATTTTTGGTCATCCTGTGAGATGGACCAGCCCGAGTGCATTTCCTGAACTTCAAGCCTTACATGCACTGAATGCCACAGTGGCAATCCTGGACAAAAATGCTTCCCTTCCTACTCTGCTGGGTGATGTGGGGAATGGTTGGCTGGCAAGCCTACACTCAGCCCATCTGTCAGAGTGGAACTGTGCCTACACGACAGGTTCTATGCCACTTTCAGTAACATGTTGCTGAGAATAAAAGCTTATTTATGAAACAACATAGGGCAACATCAACGTTTGGCTTAAAATAGCAGGCAAATGAAAAATGATTGCTTTTTTTGAGGAGATAAGTCTTTTGAAATCAGCTTGAAAGTTTTTCAGTTGTATGAATAAAGACTAGCACATACACTACAAGAAATGAGGCTGTTCCACACATTTTCTACTATTGTAGACGAACTAGCATACTAATTATTACTTTACAACTGTAACTATCTCCAAAAGAGCAAATTCAAGGACCTGCAAAAAAATGTATAAAAGTGAAATTTCTCAAAAAGACACTGGGAGAAGAGAAGGCTAAAGAAGGTGCAATATTGATTCTTCATTTTATGAAATGTGTGTGTATTAAATAAAGTGGACTTGAACAGTTTTTACGACTATAAATAAACCCAACTACTTTCCATTTAAGAAAACAACGCCATTCCAAAAAAATTTAAAAAGAGCATGGTCACTATTATGCCTCATATTAGACAATTCATTGAATGTCAAAAAATAACTCATTTTTTTTTCCAAATTTCCAATTTAAAAAGACAGATTGGCATTATGTTTTCCTTAGAAAATCCCTTCTCAGTAAGAGTGCTCTGACTGCCACAAACTGGAGACCCATATAAGTTCCATGTCTGGGTTAGACATCTCTGCCGTTACTCTGTATTAAAAGGTCAAAGCTTCTGATTTAAAATACAGTCTTGATTATTAATGGTGTGAAAGTAACTGTGAAATGATGAATCAATACAAATTAATACATTTTGTTCTTGATTCTGGGGACAGCTAGAAACAATAGTTCTGGAAAATACCAATTTCATTTTTATAACATACTACATGAAATCTATGCTGTCCATAGCTCTCACAATTTAAAATCAAATTAACTTAGTATTTAAAACAAAACAAGAAACAGAAACATGTACCATTCTTAATGGGTAATGACTAATCTAGAATTCACTTTAAAATTCAAACTGCACAGTTTCTTCTGCTCCTGTTCCTCCCCACCACCACATTATACTGGTTCTTAATTAAGCATTAATTTATTGCTTGGGTCCAAACAGCTTAGAAGCTTTTCTGGGATTCTCAATAATGCAGTTTCATAAGACACAATCTATGTATCTTACACTTCTGTTAGTAATATGTTACATCATTCATAGTGGAATTGCAGCACTGCATTATGGTTTTCAGTTTGCAATGCCTGATTGAATTGTGAGACTTCTTTTGTTCATAATTAATTTCTGTTTTGATCTAATAAGAGCAGACTACGTATTTTCTCTCTCACTGTGTACCCGCTGCTGTACATTAGCTTTCTTTTCAGATAAACAATATCACAAACACTAAACAGCAATTTCAGTGAAGTTACACTAAAACTTCACAGAACTAGACAAACATCTATGATTGTGTACACAGCTACTCACGAAATCATTCAGGTTGGCAGGAACTGCACAAGGTCATCCCATCCAACTTCCCTGCTTAAAGAGGGTCAACACCGGCCTTACAGCTTCATCCAGACCGGCCTTGAAAATCTCAACAACTGCCTTTCAGAAATCAAATTGTATTTACTGACTGACAGCAAAGGGTAGCCTGAAAATGACAGAAAATTTGGGTCTACATACATAGAACAGATAGTTCCATCAATTCCTGTTGCAACGCACTTACCATACTTCAAAATTAGCTAAGCCTCCCACATTTCATATCTAATCCATCAGATACGCTGATGGATTAAAGAGAACTTCAGTGATCAGAAGAGAATAAACATATTTTGTAATAAATTGCTGTATATACTTTTTATTTACCTCATAAATAACCAGTTTCTACACTACACAAGACCAGGTTATTTCAAAGAGCAGAATAAGGTCAAAATACAAAGGTACCAACCAAAATAATTAAAGAGGACTAAAGGAAATACCAAAAAACCCATTAATTGTATTTGACTGGGGTTTTTTTTTATCTTCCTCAACTTTAACATTTGAAGAATAAGCTATTACTAGTAGTGTTACAACTTCCACCAAAAGCTTTAGGAGTCTGTTAATTATCAGTTTCAGAGTACAGAAAGAACCAGCCAGGTCTGCAACGCTGAAAGGAGAGCAAGTTTTGTTCAATCTGGTAGTCCTAACATACTCTGGAGATACTTGATACCTCAAAACGTAATCACACATACAAAAAATTTATTTTTTGTTATATTATATTACAAAAATTCCACTAATAACTGAAGGATTAAGAGCTATATTCACCTGATCAATTTGACTGATTTAAGTTTGAAGTGTGATGCTGAATTCTTCCAAGAATCACAGATGGCCCTTAAACTTTGTAGAGACTAAACAAGAAATAATCAATCACTTTTTCTACTTCGGCTGAAGTATTCTGGGTTATTTTGTCACTAACCTGCATCTCTCTAATAAAACTTCCTGTGTCATTCAGGAAGGATTTTTTACAGGGTTCCATTATTTTCGTATAGTCTGGGTATGTTGTTAATGATCTACTTAGAAAAAAAACCCAACAGCCAACAAAAGGCCAAAAAACACTCCAAGCTTTGCAAGGTGAATTGCTTTTGCAATTCTGACTAAAATAATGGAATTATTTCTGATTTTACAGCTGCAAACTTGCGCACAGTACTCAATTTTGCCATGGTACCAAATAAGAGCATCATCTACAGCTGTTTCTATAACAATTTTCATTACAAGTTTCTTAAAAGGTCAAGAAAGCTGCATTGTGGCATTTATAAAGTTTGTGCAGCAATATCCTCTATACTTTATAAAATGCAGTGTATGTTTTGTAACTTCAATGTATCACATTCACAGACCCAAGAAAAACAAGCATTCAAGAACTAAAAAACCAAAATTAAAATTAAAAATAAAGCAGTTTACTATCACTATGACTGTGCCAAATCAAGCAATAAATGACCTAGGCCAAGATGTATTTCCAAGATGTTAAAATTCAAACTGCCTACCAACTAATGACTTTCTGTTATAAGACCCCCTCAAAAGGGCTCACCTGTAACACACACATAACCTTCTAAGACAGAAGGTTAAAGAAACAAAGAACAGGAAAATGGTATTAGAGCCAAAAAAACTAACACTGCCTAAGACCATTAAAGCAAACTAAATTCTAAGACCTAATTCCTCTCAAACAAAAAAAGCTCTTAATTTGAATTATGCACTCCTATATTTACTGACATATGTTGAAGGAAAAAGCCTATTTTCTTCAGCTGAACTCAAAAATAACTTCTAAGTTCTACTGAAGCAGTAGAATTCATTTGAGCATGTGTACCCTTTGTGAGGCACAACTGTTCCTTGCAGATAGCCCTGTAGTAAGAAATATTCCAGGTAACAAATCAGATGTTGTACCAATAACTGCTTCAACTGTTATGGTGCTACACTGATTCTGCCCTCTAACACTGCTAGCCCAGACTGTTTCAGGGCTAAGGATGGGTTTTCTTCTGGATAGTTGAGCATCCAGTACACTTCAAGAACACATACACTTTTAAAACCAGAGATGTAAATACAATAGTTGAATTTTTTTAAATGATACTCAACATTAAAAACATTGCCCAACTATGAGTTACATCTTATGTTTCCCAAATGTGATCCTACTCACCAGAAAGGAATATGTGTTAGCAGGTCACACCTAAAAAACCTGTAAAAATCTAATGACTAGCATAAGCAACTTCAATCTTACATGACTTCCACCTTTACTGCCTCCCAAGCATATAATAAACTGTTCTACACTGGAAGAATCATCAAACAGTAAGTTTACAAATTAGAATATAATCTCACTGAAGTACCTTCATAAAAGCCAGAGTTCCAAGTTTAGTGCAAAAATTAAAAGGTCACATTTTAATAAAAGTTCTGTCACAGCAGGTGCCTTAAATATTAAGGAATACTGCATAAATTTTATACTTGAAGATAAAAGAATCCCCAACGCACAACCAACACACTCAAAATGATCTTGCCTAATTAAGGGCAGTTCAACATCCACAGCTGAAGATGTGAACTACAGCTCTGGAACCCTCGGGAGAGCTGCAGCCAGGGAAGTGACAGCCCACCTGAGCACTGAGCACAGGCAGCAGGGGCAGCATCTGCCCTCCCTGTTGCTGCTGTGCCCAGACTAATTCACACAGACCCCCCAGCAGGGAAGTTCAGCTGTTCGCCCGCATTCTTTGCTTGGTCACATCCCTCTCATTTTCTGGGAAAGGACTGTCACCACTCTGATGGATTCGCCTGCATGGAATGCTCCAGTTCCCTGGTTGGGAGCTCCCAGAGCTCTGATCCAACTGAAAAAGCAACTTCTGGGCTGAAGTGATTAATGTGTCATTTATTTTAAGAACAATCAGAACATAACAGCGGGTATTTTCTAGTTGATATGGTATAAATACATTTTTTAATATAAATAGTAAAATTTAAATAGACACAAATATTCCACAGGCTTATCTAGTTTTGGTGACACCCTTTATTGACTAGCATCAAGAAGCACACAAAATATCACCTGTTGTTCAAACTGGTACACCGTTCCTAGAAAATATACAGGACAACATATTCTATGACTGATTTAAATGATTTTTTTTTTTTGCAGTCTATTACTGTCTACCAGCACTGCTACTAATGAACCATACTTATTAAAAAAACTTCCACACAGTTAAAAATACAAAAGAGAATAAATCAAAATCCAACCTGTCCTAGTTTACTGCCTTCACTCACTTAGATTGTGTTGTTCTCATTGTGCAAATAGTCCTTGCCAAAATAATTTTCATTTTTGTATCCACCACCCTGTTTGTTGTTTGAAAAACGTTAAAGGCACAGAGCTTCAAAGACTATCGGACATTTTTAATGAAGTGTCCTTAAAACATGTTCACGGAGAAAAAATGTGAAACAAACATGTCAAAATTATTCCTGGATGCTGTCCAGCAACCAGCTGTGGTGTGCAGTCTATGCTAACCCTGGGAACATTCTTCTTTCTCTATGGGCCTCCAGCTTTGTCTTCTGTTCCTACGGATATTTGTATTCCAAATGCATTCAGTTAAATCTCAAACTAAGCAAGACCAAACTGAATTAGTACTTCAAGAGGAAAACAATTAAGCATGACCAAGCTTTTAAAGCAACTAGGGTTTTTTGGTTTGACACACATAGTACCTTTTCATTAATTTACCATAAAAACCATGTTGTGGGACACCTACACTGCTTAAGTCATGTCAAGCCTTCAAATTCTAACACTGAAGTTCTGCTCACTCAGGGTAATTAAATAACCAAACAGCTATTTTTTAAATAGCAGCACTAATTCCTACTTTATGTCCAAATCCAGACTTTGCTAGTCATGTTCAGTGTCTGTAGATTACAGCAGAGTTCTAAATATTTAAGACACTGTTCACAGAGTTAAGAAAGGCAAAGGTCACAAAAGAAAGGCTAAGGAAAAAGTGGGCCTAATGCTTAGCAGAGAAGGTGAAGGAAGCCATGGAAAAGTCTGAGGCACTGATATAATGTTACCAACAGCCGATGAAGACGCAGTTGTACAAATCCATAGGATCAGAAGGATGCATTCAGTAGTGCTGAGAGAGCTGATCAGTGTCACTGCAAGGACACTGATCAGCTCTCTATCATCTTTTGATATGAGATGATAGAGATGCACTCTATCATCTTTTAAAAGTCATGGAATCGAGGGAGATTCCCAAAGACTGGAAAATGGCACATAGCCATCTTCAAGAAAGGCAAGAGAGAGGATCTGAGGAACTACAGGCCAGTCAGCCTAATATCAGTTTACAGAAATGAGTAGCTCCATGCAGCAGTACAGTGTAGGTCTGACTTGCCCATTCTCATCAGCATTAATTATGCAATTCCCCTTTAAATCTTCACTGACAGCATACTACTATCGGCCTTTTCAAGGTGCACTTATTATACTTTCTAAATTTGGGCACATTAGTTCCCCTTCACCTCCAGCCTTCTAAAATTTCTCCACTGTTACATGATTTGTTAAAACTCAAAATGAATAATTCATACAGCTTCTAAGCTTTTTTTCTTTTTTAGTATCTGTAGGTGTCAGCGCAGCAGATTTAAAAACATTTAACATTAATAGTTGCTGGTACAGTGATAATACATTCTTCCCATCACTAATGATGGAGGTGGTGAGATGTAAAAGCATCATCCAGCCTCCTTCTGAATACAGAACAAAATATTTATTGAATATTTATGCCTTTTTCTGCACAGCAAAAATTTATCATCCTTGCCCGGTATTGGACTTCTATCATTACTAAGCTTTCACACCCTTCAAGAACATCCTCTATATTTAAAGAACTCCATTGTACTCTACTGCCCACAGATTTTTATTAATAACTTTACCTCCTTAATCTCCTGTCTCCAAGCCATACAGTACTTGCCATCATCAGCTCCCCATTCTTTAAAACTGCATTGCTTCACTCCCCTCCTTACCTTGTTTCAACCAAACAAATCATGTTTCCTAAGAGAAGAATTGTTCTGGGAGTAACTAAATGAACAAGTAGGTGTCAAGCAAGTCACATTTTTAAGCTCAAGTACTCCTTGTTTTTTAAGTCTGCTCTTCTTTTAAAGATTAAAGTTGGAGATATGTGCATGCAGAGCTTGTTCTTGGCTCTCAACCTGCAAAATTAGATCACAGTTCCTAACACACCTGCTCTATTTATTGTACATGCATCAGAAAGAAAAACCTGTACAGAAGACAACAGAGTGGCTTTTATTTGTTTGAAAACTGTCAGATACATTTGAAGAAGTATTTCTGAAGCTTCAGAAATTGATTAGTGACCAACTGATTTATCAGTACAAGCTCCCAATACCTGCAACAGGCTGAATTCTCATAATTTTCCTTTACTGAAAACAGAATGACTTTTAAGAAACTGCTGATGTTTCTAGGATCTGAATTACATTGATAAAAAGTCTCCAATATATTTTTTCAGATAAAAATCATGGGTACTACTCATCTTGTGAGTGGTGAGAACTCTTCAAGCAGGCAACAGAACATTTCATATACAAGACCATAGAAAAGCCTGTAAGGTTTTGCTGTGACATTTCACTTTTTAGAGAGGTTCTCTAGTGAACATTCATTGAACATGTTTTAACATACAAATTATTTCAGTCTGCTATAATTTTCTTTACACAGCTGTGATTTGGTTTTTTAATTTATCATTTTGCTTTATCCCAAAAACTTGCACTAAATAGCAAAATATACGAGCCAGGACAAAGAACACGATATCCTGTAAGATTTAGATAAGAGTTTTGATACGGAAAGAACATTACCAAATGTAGTTTCTGTAGAAACAAAAATCAATGCTTCCCTTGCGGCAAAGCAGAAAACTGCGTATTATTTCTACCACATTCACTTCCACTCTTCAAAGTCATTCACCTTTCACTAGTAGTGAAATAACATAAGATCTGTGTTGTAAACTTTGTAGTTTTGAGATGTGCACTGGGTGCATGCCAACAATCTGCACCATCCTCTGTATCAAACATTCATTTATCCAGCTCAGCTACTTTTTAGAGCATTGGAAGGGAGGAGGGGAGATTCAAAATACTGTTGATAACTGCCAAAGACATTTTGCACTTTTCTTCTACGCTATTTCTGATCTGTGTGAATTCACTTTCTGCATGCAGGCCCCATGGCCCATACCATGTAAATGTCAGTGATCATGCTACAAGTTAGAACTGAATTAACCTTAAAAATGAAACACAAAATTGCAGTGACAAAGAATTCCCTTCAAACCCACAGTCCTTTGATTAATCTAAAAAAATAAGTATTTCCACTGATGACAGTTATCTTCAAAGATAAGTAAATACTTTTTTCAGTATTTCTGGCTAGATACACATTTCATTTGCAAGTGTTTTCAGAACTATTGACTGCAATAGCTGTAGCACCTACAGTATTTAAATATCATGAAAATTCACAGACTGGAAGTCAAATTCATTTTATACAGATGGAAGAATTGAGCTTAAGTTTCTGAAATGCGAAGTTTTGGATAGGAATTTTAGAAAAAGCCTCCAATAAGTAAAAAATTTAGACTACATATATTTAGCAGATGACAAAACATAAAATTACTTCAAGCATCAGAGCAGATGACAAGAACAGAACTCTTTCTATACAGGAGAAACACAAGTATAATAAGGATACAGTGTATTCTGTTTCCTAACATCTTTCAAATTGCAAAATACCTTGTAACAGTCTCTGTTTTCACGACTGCTCATCTAAAACCATAAAATTAAAAAGCCTTAAAAATACAAAATAACAGAGTAAGCTGAGTTGGAAGGGACCCACAAGGATCATAGAGTCCAACTCCTGGCTCTGCACAGCACCAACCCCAAGAGTCACACCATACGCATTGCCCAAAAGCCTCTTGAATTCCATCAGGTTTGGTGCTTTGCCCACTTCCCTGGGGAGCCTGTTCCAGCGCCCAGCCACCCTCTGGGTGAAGAACTTTTTCCTGATATCCAACCTAACCCTCACCTGACATAACTTAACACCATTCCCTCACGTCCTGTCAGTGGGCACCAGAGAAGAGATCAGTGCCTGCCCCTCCGCTTCACAAGACTGCACTGAGGTGCCCCCTCAGTCTCCTCCAGGCTGAACAGACAAAGAGACCTCAGCTGCTTCTCACACAGCATCCCCTCAAGGCCCTGCACCATCTTTGTTGCCCTCCTTTTTACGCTTTCTAACAGTTCAGTATCTTTCTTACACTGTGGCACCCAGAGCGGCCCCCAGCACTCGAGCTGAGGCCG
>VZRS01006544.1:446704-562443 GCA_013398055.1 Ifrita kowaldi
GATGCTGTGCCTGATGCCCCCCAGGACACACTTGGCCCTCCTGGCTGCCAGGGCACTGCTGGCTCATGTGCAACTTGCCATGGACCAGGACCCCCAGGTCCCTTTCCATGGCACTGCTCTCCAGCCTCTCATTCCCCAGTCTCTACATCCAGGATTGCCCCATCCCAGGTGCAGAATCCAGCGCTTTGCCTTGTTGAACTTCATCTGGTTGGTGATTGCCCGGACCTCTAATTTGTCGAGATCACTCTGCTGGGCCTCCCTGAGGGGCATCAGGCCCAGCATCACCAGCCAGGCAAGGGAGGGGATTGTCCCGCTCTGCTCTGCACTGGGGCAGCCTCTTCTTGGGGCCTGTGTGCAGTTTTGGGTGCCACAATGTAAGAAAGATATAAAGCTGTTAGAAAGTGTAAAAAGGAGAGCCATGAAGATGGTGAAGGGCCTTGAGGGGAAGCCAAATGAGGAGCAGCTGAGGTCACTTGGTCTGGAGGAGACTGAGATGACATCTCATTGCAGCCTACAGCTTCCTTGTGAGGGGAAGAGGAAGGGCAGACCCTGATCTCTTCTCTCTGGCACCCAGTGACAGGATCTTAGGGAATGGCCTGAAGTTGTGTCAGGGGAGGTTTAGGTTGGCTATTAAGAAAAGATTCTTCACCTAGAGGGTGGTTGGGCACTGGAACAGGCTCCCCAGGGAAGTGATCACAGCACCAGCCTGACAGAGTTCAAGACGTGTTTGGACAATGCTCTCAGGCACAGGGTGTGACTCTTGGGGTTGCCCTGTGAAGCCCCAGGAGCTGGACTTTGATGATCCTTATGGGTCCCTTCCAATTCAGGATATTCTGTGATTCTTTCTGTGCACCAATGGTAAACAACATAATTCATCAACATTTTAGCAGTACTTAAGACTCTATTACACACAGTTCAAGTCAAGAAAGCCATGGAGATAAAAACTGCCCTCAAAAATCTAGTCAAGAGGGGCTCTGTGACAAAACAGCTTCTGAACACTGAAAGTGAGAAACCACTGCACTTGAAAACAAAGTGCCTTCAGTTCTACCAAATGTACTATTACACCGGATGCATGTTAAATTTGTTTACATGTTACTTTTTATAGCCAGTTTCAAACTGAGGCATTTAATCTTTCCTTAGATAAGTAAAATGAATTAATTACTATCAAATCCTAGACACATTTATGCGTTTTGTCACAACAGTAATTTACATGTCCTCCCTAAGAGAGAACTTGTACAACTCTGAATAGAAAAATGCAGTTGACTACATTGTCTGAAAGCTTAAAAGCTCGCCTAATTAAAATCATTCCTTATTTCTATAGCAGCTTGTTAAAACCAAACAGCTTCTTTCTCTGCACTAAATAAGGTTAGGTCCAACTCTTCCCTGCATCACAGCCACATGCATCACCTTGCCTCTAGTACATTAGAGACATGTAAGTCCAAAAGAGCTTTAACTTAAATCACTGGAAGATCAACATGCACACACACACAGAGGATCAACAGAACCAGCTTACATCCTGTAACATGGCTTCTATACAAAAAGCAAGAGGCAATTCACACAGACTCTGAAACCACATACTTTTCACGGAAGAAAATTCACTACCACTCAGGGTACTTTCCACTGCAAATGTGAAATTCATAATGGAGAGTCTGGTCGGTTACATTCTAAGCATTTTACAAAGTAAATTCAAAACAGGTTACCTTTAATTACAAAATAACGAGTAATTCTTCTCTGTCTTCGTCTGAGGTCAAGAGAATGGCAAGATGAACTATACATCCTATAAGATGGAAAACAGGCTTCAATAGAGTTTGCCTCTCAACTAACTCTAAATTCATCAGTGTTTTCATAATATATAGTCAAAAGTAAGCTGTTTTGGAAAAAAAAAAAGCTTTAACCAAAGTATTACCCTGCTGAACAGGAAGCCTATCATGCTTGCAATGTGTTTAACACACACCCAAGTGGCAATGCAAAGGTAAACCCTCTTCATATGAAGCTTCCTAACAAATCTCAGGTATCTGAAGATGACATGCGAGCCACAATAAAATGGCAGTCTAATTGGAAATTATAAGCAGTATCTTTTTCTGTCCAGTTATACTCACTTAGTGCTTCATGGTTTTTTTTCACGTAACTACTGTATAAATACTTTATGCCAGGACTGGACTTCTCTGTGTTGACCAATACCCCATAAGAACATCTGGGTTCAACTGCAAAAATAGACATATCTGACAGTCATGTTCCCAGTTACGTGACGGAGTATGCAATTAAGAACTGGGCAGCATACTGACTGAGTTCCAATTATAACTAAGCCATCAAATTCAAGACTTCCTGAAAAGAAAAAAAGACATTTTCATTAAAATATATATTCTTCCTATCCTTCACTAGCATAGCAGCACAGTCAACAACACACACACCATTTTAATTTCTATTTATATAGTAAAGTACAGGCATCGGAATGCATGAGAATTAAACCCAGAAAAGGGCTCAAACTGCTACAATTTATTACCCACAAACCATTTTCTTACAGGTATAACTGTATAATCCCATTGAGTTCACAGCTACACACTCACAAGACTCCAGTCAGTCAGTTACCAGGATGACTTCTGAGTATCTGTGCTGCAAGTACAATAATACAGCTAAACAAAATAGAATTACTTGCAGCCTGAGAATTTCACAAAGCAGCCAATTAAATGTACAAGTCAATAAGACTACAATTATGACAAAAAAAGTTACCTATAATAGGATAATAAGATAATGAGATTGCTCTTAACCGAAGTATCAAGATTCTGGCTACATCTTGAACCAACAGAGCACAGAACCTCCAACTACTTCCTCTGACATTGTCAGTAACAAAAAAAACCCCCAACACCCTGCAGTGTCAATGTATCAGCACATTACAACTCCTCACACCCGAAAAAAACCCTGCCATCACAACCTTTCATCTTTCTTGGCACTGTGAGAAAACAGCATAAAGGTCATGGAAAACAAACTTCACTCACATTCTTACAGGTGTCTCCTCCATATTAAAGCTGAAGAGCACCACAGAGAACCTTTTGGTGCCTTTGCAACAGAACACTTGAGTTCCCACACCTCTGAAGTCAACATTTTTCAGCAGTATAGTCACTTCTATTTAAAAACAAAATAACACTTTGGGTTTACTGTTTACATACCAAAATTGAAAATCAGAAGAAATACAGGATAATTGAACTACATAGGAAAGACAGAATTGAGTAAGATCCTGGGGTTTTTTTCCTTTTATTTTTTTTGGGCTATGCAGCTACTGCAAAGAATTTAAAAGAAAACAAAATCCTGAAGGCTCAGCTAAGTAGTTCTACATTCAAACAAGCTTAAAAAGATTTACCAACTATAGGGTCAAAAGTAAGAAGCTACAGTCAAAATCTGTCTTTTTTATATCATAATCTATTTTCCAAATGTATTAAGAAAAAATAATCTTTAATGTGAACTTGTAGTCATTCAACCAAGATTCAGCAAATTCTAAACCCACACACTTGATTTGTCATGTATTTTGGCTGCTAAGTCTGACTCTAAAGGAGTGATGTGCTACCTTATTATTATTTTTTAAAAGATTTCCCTTGGGATTGCACAGCAAAGGAATGAGTATGTAGCCTATCTTACACAGGAAGGAGAGATTTTTATCCTTAAAAACAGGAGGTTCGCCCACATGATCACCTGGGACAAACTTGGCCAGTGCAAGCAGGCTAGAAGGTTATAGGAGCCTGGGAATGTTTAACATCAAGAAAGTAATTACAGCCCAGCAAGATCAGAAGGAATTACTCAGGAAATGTGAACAGTAACCCTTTCATGCCAAAAAAAATCATGAAAAAGTGAGCTCTCAGCTGCCAGACTATAAGGCTGTACAAACCAATTGCATAATGCAGGAATGGAAAAAACACTATATATTACTAGGCTATAAATTCCCAAGGATGTGATAAAGCTACACCTCCATGAAAAGAACAAAACCCCTGGTCTTTCTTCTTGCCATGTATATGCAGTATAATTAAAGCCCAGAACAAACATGAAAAGGTTGCAAACACCACACAAGGATGGTCAGCTGTCTCTTTTGGACTTTTTCTTTAAATTTATGCTGACCAAACAGTGTTCCCTCTATAAGATGGTCAAAAACCTTGTTCTTATTTAGTCATAGAAAACTTCTGTCCAAAATATGTAGCACATTATTCAACCAAGAATGCTAACTCTCTGTTACCTATTCCATAAAAATGAATCTCCCAAATTCTGAAATAAACCACATAACTCAGCAGAATGGGCTCTAAGTACTCCATATATTTGTTGGTGAAACAATTTCTATTCTCTGGGGACATGGGGGAATTTGAGTGATCTGACTGTAGTTCAGTCTAGTTAGAAAGCCTCCAAGTGTCATTTTGGAAAGTGAACATGCCTGTTCTTCACACAGAACTGGGATCCATTTTAGTGAGATGAGATTTTTTTAAGCTCCTCGCTAAGGAACATTGCATTCCTTTAAACCTACCAAGACATAATGCTGCACATAACCCCAGACAGACAAGAGATGAGCAATAAAGCAACCAAGCACTAGTGCTTTTATTAATTTATTGATTAAAATTACCATGAATATATTCTCATTAAACAGAAATAAGCTCCCCTAAAACGAGTGCTAGTGTGTATCTGCTCTACTGAAAAATGACATAAGAAGATACTTTTAAAATTATAAAAAACAAACAATGAATTATCTTATTTAAGCAACATGCTCCTTTAGCTGTTCTTAAAATTACAAATCAGAACAGCATCTTCACATATTGCATTGCCAAAACCAGTATACCATACCATCACTTTAGCTTCTTTTCTTCCAACCTTGTCACTCAGGTGTTCCCCTCTACCTTCCTTTACTACCAAAGCCTTTCTTTTCTCATCTCTTCTGTTGGATTCTGCTTTGTTTCCTTTTCCTTGCCTTCACATCTAAGGTGGGTGGGATTTTGCATCACTAAAGCCACATGAACAACCAATTCCTGGATGGCTGAAGTCTAGTCAGCTACCTGCTCAGTGGAATTTCTAAATAAATAAAATCAAGGGGCAAAAAAGAAAATACAAAAGCAGCACATGAGAATTTCAAACACAGGCATGCAAACAGGGCAGAGAAGGTGCAGTACAGAAATAACACAGACAAAAAGTAATTGCTGACATTATGGCCTATACAAGTAACTGTAACTCCCATTCTTCAGGAGATAAAACTGAAACATGAAACAATTATATTTTCTATTATTTTACTGAGAAGAAGGCTGAAAAGAGAGACAAGCACTGTGACCTCACTCTGGAGACAAAGGGAAAGTTCCATTTTCTCCTGCACTAAACTTAATCCCACTTCTAAGGGTTGGTGATTTGCAAAAATAAACTGAACTAGCTTTCCCAGTCAACACACGTTCTTCAAAGATTAAAGTCACTTCTCCTAAATTTGTCTGTCTCCACAGCAGATTAAAGATTCCGCAGTACAATAGTCATACAAGATGTTAGCCAAAAAAACTGCAATAGTGGATGAGCCACTAGTTTTTCAGCAGCTATAAATGCAACACAAATCTATGCTCAGCATGTAACAGTGTTTGTTGATAGGTCAGAAAAAAATATTTCAGTATTATCGCCAGATATTCTGCTTTCAAAGTACTTGTATGTGTAAAGCAAAAATAGTCTCAGTGATATTGTACAGCTTTCAGTTCAATGTGCTTTTACCCCAGCCTATTTTCAGCCAGATGAACTGGCTGAAGTCTGTCAGGAGCCAGGAGCTACCTACAAGTGCTATTACCGTGCAAATGAGTTGGTGGCAACAGCCCTGGGAAGGGTTCCCTGTAGCTCCCAAGTGTAGGCAACACATCAGAAACTGAGCATTCCTTTCAACACAGGAACTCGTAGCTGACTCATCTGCTGCACCCTGAAGCAGCACTGTGGCTCACAACAGTGGGCACTGCATAGGATTCCTTTGCAAATCGACATTTTCCACCTGACCACATCTGCTCTTTGTGAAACCTCTTCAGAATTTATATCTGAAAACTAGTAGGAGTTGAACTCAGTGATGCTTGTGGGCTCCTTCCAACTCAGGATATTCCACAATTCTAGTGTACCACTACAAGTAATGCTTTTTGATTGGGAGGTTACTGGCATTCATCTTCTAGAAAGAAACGTAATTAACTTTTAAAACCTTAAAAGTAAAAAATGTCATATTCTGTGAAACACGCTTTGTAATGAAAAAGTGAATGCCAAAGACACTAGTTTTGAAAATTACTATGCTTCTAAATACAGTTATTTGTAATATGACTAGATTTCAGTAGAAATTTAAAACTTTCTCTTTTGGGGACATCTACAATCAGTCAACCCAACACGAGTTAATATTCCCACCCAGTGCCTTCCTCACTGCAAGTATACACATTAAACATTTTCTCCTGCCCAATACAGAGCAGCTTTCTAAAGATAATTGCCCCAGACTGAATTATCAGGTAACCACACCATTCACAGACAAGTGCTGGAGAGAGAGGCCACTAAAGAAAACCTGAAAATGTTCTCTGTAAATATCCTCCAAAAAGGCAAGCATGGCTATTCTCTCTCAACCAGTACCAACCTCTCTGAATTCTTTACCTACTAATTTTGCAATTATTAATCAACATTTTAGAAATGGTCTTTCTAGTGTTTTGTGTCTGAAATGTTATAAAGAGACAATTCAAATAAGTTGTGTTCATTATTGAACAGCACACGCTTTAAAACATAATTCCACTTAGACAAAAGAAGGCTAACATGCCCAAGTTTATTGTCTCTCATCACTGAAATCCCTCAGGGTTAAATAAGACCCAGGATACTTAGCCTGTCCTATCCCCCTGATAAGACAGGACAGTTGCAATAGTATATAGGTACAGTCCACTTTACAAATTATTTTTTTACTTTTTGTTGTCTAGTGGGAAGATGCTTTACAAATTATTAGATATTACCATCAAGACAATACTCTTTTTCCTTGACTTGCATTTTTGACAGTCAAAACCCATTATTTCATGGTTAAAATCCATTATTCTACAACTTCTGTAATCAAGATTTCATAGTTCTTGATTTTTTTGCTTTTCCAAAATGAACAGCCTCCTGGAACAGGAAGAGACTTATGTAAAACAAACCAGTTCTATATTCTATATTCAATTTTGTTAGCATTATTCTTAATCTAAGGAATTTTTCTGCTTATCAAAAGCTGATCAGCTAAATCTTTCAAAGGTATCTGCATTTCTGTAAGTGTAGAATAATTTTAAAATTGAAAAAGAAAAGTAAGAGTTTGGTCTGTTTTAATCTTGAACAAGTTTTCTTGTCTCAAAATTGAACAGAAATTTCACTTTCCAATGAACATCAATACTTTATACCAAATATTTTAAGATTTTTAGATGCAAAAGACACCTTCAAAAAGGTTTCAAAACTTTTACAGTGAATTAGATCAATTACACCTTAGTAACACCCTAGACCAGCTCTCCTCACAATACACAGCTATCTTCAAAGCTAGTACATAAATGTAGGTTTGACACTTGCATGAAATCATGAAAAAAGAAATAAAACAGGTAGATCCTTGATCTAGCCTAAACAGACTCTACAGTTTCATGCTTCTTCTGAAGCAAAATCTTATAATGTAAAAGAAACCTTACAAAGTCTTAATTACTTAAATGATCTAGAACACAATCTTTAAATACAGAATCCACAACTCAACCATTTTTCTAACTTTTCTAATGTGGTCATGAAATCTTTCTGACACAACAAAGAATTTGACAGCCAGATGAAAAATACCTGTAAGAAATTGAGTTCAGGGCAAACATAAAAGATGTTACTCAAACACACCCAAACTGTTAGTTTCACCAGCTCACCTTAGGCAGAACATGCCCTAAACTGGTAAGACGTGAAAAATCCTGCACTGGACTAGACTAACTCAGTGCCTGAATAACCCTCCCAGCAGCTGTTGATCAAACCTGGCTTCCTTATCATTTAGGAAATCAAG
This sequence comes from Ifrita kowaldi, assembly GCA_013398055.1. Classification (NCBI taxonomy): domain Eukaryota; kingdom Metazoa; phylum Chordata; class Aves; order Passeriformes; family Cinclosomatidae; genus Ifrita; species Ifrita kowaldi. The sequence goes on from VZRS01006544.1 coordinate 454,704, forward strand.
AAGTCTCCACTCAATCCTCTTGGAGCAGCTCTGACCACAATTATCTCCAGGCCTGTCACTTTCAAGTCACTGAAATTAGCTGTCTAACCAAGAAACTCAATATGCTACAGCCAACAGGCAAGCTAGTCTGTCCTGTTTTCTTTTAGCAGTGCACTGACATTTTTTATCAGCAAAAGACATGGGAAGATTTGCTCTCAAACCTGAGCAGCACACTCCACTCAGGACTTTGAAGAGAACAGAGCATGTACATTACATACCTTACACATCCAATACTTTTGTCAACTCACCTCACTATACTGATTGCTTTTGAAAAACAAAGTCAGACTTTATATTCTTACTAAATGCACAATAACATACATTCCTTTTATTTCAAATCCCAGCTCCCCAGCAAATGCTAAGAGCTACTACCAGAGCTAGACAAGAGTCCAGCTTCACCACCATTATAGAAGACCCAAAGCAGGAGTCAACATGGTTTACTGAAACACTGACACAAGACTAATGAGAACCATCTCAAGGAAAAGTAGATTTATTACTGTCCTCCCCTCCAGACCACTGTATAAATAAAACTTTTTCATCACAGAAAAAGACAAAAATTCCTCCAGAAATTATCAAGTACACCATTCTACACATACAACAACAGAGAATTGACACAATTTTCAAATACAGCAACCTATACTCAAACTTATGTAAATATGATGTAAGTTACATTGTATTTATGTTTCTATAAACTATACTGTGGCAATATATACTCTTGTAGTGCAAGTAGATGATGAATGAAAAACAAGATGTGAGAAAGAAAGACAAACAAACAAGTAATCAGTCTGCTAACTACGAAACCACACCAGGTGTTTTCAGAAATGGCCCACGATAAGATAAGATTTAAAGAAAAAAAAAAAAAAAAAGCCACAGGTGACTTTTGGAGCTTTCTGTTCATTTACAAAAGTGGAAAGAAATAATCCAAAGCAACAAACTTCTCCAGGATCCCACATACATCTGGAACCCACCAGATTATGTAAAGACTGGAAACATGTAGTGGTGGCTTTTAAATGCATATTTTTCAAATAGTGACAATCCCAAATACCAAAGCTCACTTTTCAGATGTTCCAACCCTAAATAATGTTTAAAATGTGACCATTATTTTAGGCTCATCATCCCTGGCAGAGTACCTCTCAATTACTGAAGTTTTTCTGCCTTGACAGGGGAATTCCATTTCTAGGATTCATGCAGAGAAAATGTTTCAGTATAAATCGTGGCTATTCTAAGCCAGGAAAATGTCCCACGGATCGCTAAGTTACCGTCTTTCAGGCAAGTTCTCCATAATTAAGGTATCAATTATAATTTCACAGGCATATTTTATTTTATAAATAAACTCTGTTTCCACAATTTGAGCTGTGGGAAAGAATGTCTGCGTCAAGGCATCAACCCTTGCAGCACGGCAAGTTTTGAACTGAATGCCAGCTCTAAATGTTATAATACAGATTCTAGCATGGAAAAAATAGGAGGAAGACTTCCCTCTCACCCCCAAATTCCCACAAGCCTTCTGAATTTTTTTATTCCTGTCACGGCACCTCCCTGACATCTGCTCTTTGCTGCTCTAAAGCCAAATACAACAAATTTAACTCAATCTGCTGCTAAAGACACCAAAAGTAAAAACTGCAGCCTCCGTTAAATGGAGGGAAAAGGACGTTTCAGTGGGAATGAGCAAAAGCTGAATCTGCAGTCTTTTCCTGCTGAACACTGCTTCTGATGCTTTTATCACAGAGTTTTATATTTGAGTTTGATGGAGACTGAAAGCAAACAGTTTCTAAGACTTGAACCATGCCAAGAGAAAAGACTGGCAGAGCGACAAGCATGCTCATTTAATTAAGATACCCCCACTGCTATTTTTATGACTTTTTACATACTTGCTGGGAGTTGGCAGGGTGACACAGAAGGCCAGCGTTAGCTCATTTCATCCTCCCAAAATATTCCATCACTCTAGGTACAGAACAAACTTGTGTACTGACTTGAATTAAATTACTGCAGGAACACCAACTGAACGCAGGAGCCCAGGCAATAGAAAAATCAAAGCTGAACAGGACAGTGCCTCATGAGTGACAAGTCACAAAAACAACTGGCCTACGTAAATTCTTTCCAATTTGATGAGGACCCTGATGTTAATCCCAAAAACCTCTTCTCCAATGTCCCCATCTACAAGAAAAACAAAGTAAATCAGTGGATCCTCTCAAGGGACCTAGACATATTACCTAGTGGGTATCTCACCTAGATATAATCCAATACAGGGAAAGAAAGCAAACAAATTAGTGAGATGCTGTAACTATTTCTCCCATAAACAAACTAGGGATAGACTTAATTCATTGACTCAGACCATCAACATAGTTTTTTGAGGAGCTTTATTAAAAATCATGATGGAAAAAATAATTTTGCAAGTGACAAAAAGATGAGGGATTACATTCTTTCAGGAGAAAAGGTAACTTGAGCCTGTGGAAATATTCTTGCACTCTAACTTATCCAATTTCTATTAGAATTTTTCTAAACTAAAAATATCCCTAGACCGCAGAACTCAGTCTTATCAGTTTAAGAAATATATCCTTTCTCAAGTTTCCTTTCTCACTTTGCCATCCTAGTTTCACAGAATGTCCCCTTACTCTTATAGCATGAACCAACAAACGCTTTTGAGTTACTTCTCTCAAACAATTCATCACTCTGTGTACTTGTGTTATATTTCTCCATATTCACTGCCTTTCAAAGGCTACACAATCTCTTTTGTTCCAATTCCTCTTCACAAAAGCAAATTTCCATCCCCCCAGATTCCTCTTTTAGACTCTTCCCCGATTCCCGTCTTCCCTACATCCTTTTTAGAGGCATCCAGCACCACATCCACTGTGATGGCATGCTGTATGACAGTAAGATACTGATTTTTACCATAGCATTTTATACTCCATCACACTGTTTACTTTGATTGCAAGTACAAACACAGGTATCACAAGTTAAGAGAGCTCCCAGAAACAAGATTCTTAACACGCAGCCCCCTGCTTTGAGTATGTGGCATTACTAACATGTCAAGACATCATTTGGGGCCAGGTAGTCCTTGCTTTTTCATCCTTCAGCGCAATTCTTTCTTGCATCTCACCCATTACAGTCTGCAAATCTTTGTCACTTGCCAAGCAGGGTATCTGCCCAGAAAGAAAATCACTGGTTTACAGGAGAACACAAACACACACCAAGCAAAGGTAACTGCCCAGGACTTTTTGCTTTTAGGTCTTCAATGAGGCACCAAGTGTGCTTTGGCACAAGAGTAAGTCAGTAAAAAAATACAGCAGGCCTGCCCTTTGAAAAACTAAGACTGTAATAAAAAAGATAACTCATACTATATGGAGGACAAGAATATTCTGCATCCTACTTATTCCACCAGAACTATGGGAAATAGATAGCATCTCTGAATTAACTTATTAAATACCGTAAAATATAATAGATACTATATTAGCCCTTAAGAAGTACAATCCAGCCAAAACCAGAAAAAAGTTTCCAAAAACACAGTGCATGAAATTTATAATTTGAAGATTTGAAATCGCAACAGCCTATCTGTATTTTTCTCTGGAAGCTAAAAAAACCAAGAGAATCTGTAAGACTTTTTTTTTTCTCAATGATGAACAATACTGTAAAGTTTGCTTAATATTGCTGTTTAGGGAAAAACATAATAGAGTGATTGACCTGACTCTCTGTTCTTAAACACTCTGCTAAAAGAACAAACTATTTGTGAAAATAACAAAAACCAGCTGAAGGCATTTGGGTGGTCTCCATTTGAGTCCTGTATTATAGAATAGCTCCTTCTTTCTAAATCCAATACTGATTTGTGTTCCTGCTTCAGTAAAGCCTCGAAATCTGTGGGTGAAAAAACAACACAACCCACTGAACATCCATATTATTTTACTGGCAGGCTGGTAAGTTCTAAGTGCTTGATTCATCACACACAGAGTAGTACAATTACATACACAACAGGACTATGCAGGTTTCTATACACTGATCCTTTTTAATTCCCTAACAGTAGTTTGGAGGGTCATCTAGTTGCATCTTTAGGACAGTGCACATAATTAGCAGAGACCAATGCTAAGTAGTTCAACTTCAGTGCCCTGCTTCCTAAAAATATGGATCTACCTTATTTCTTCATCAGCAGTTCCATTTTGATGGAGCTGAAGAAGAGCAGGAACTGTCAGAACCTCACGTCTTGGTGTATGTAGCACTCTTTGAAAGGGCAGCCTGATATAAATCTGAGATTAAACACACCCACAATAAGCAGACTGTACTCTCACACAGGGAGGCCAACCAGCCAAGGCCAAAAATCCCCCAAAATTAGGTTCTATGTCATTCAGCAGAAGACTGAAGTGTGCTCAAAACTATAAGAATTAGTAACATTTTTGTAAAATCCCAATTTTCTACAGTTCATCCCAAATAACCACAAACATACATATAAGGAAAGTGAAGTGGCAAAGAAGCACAGGTACAACAGAAATTACATCAGTCTGAACTGTAATTTGCCACCATGCATCATTTTCAAAGCGTTGGCCCAAGAGAAAAATCCTTTGAAGAGGCGATACAGTCCCTTGCAACTGTTCTTAACAGCTGAATAAAGCACCCAAAATTAAGACAATGTACCTTTGAGGGGTTTTTTGGTTTGGTTTCTGCTTCAGGGTCACATAAAACAACTAAATACTTCCTACAGACATTTCAGCATTCAGCCACTGGTATCATAGGGCTTCATGAAGAAGACTGATTATGGAAACCTAGCTCTGACTGCTCTGCCACCCAAACTTGAACAGCAAAAACTCTCTCTGGAACTGTAACTTACAACCAACCTAATATTCCAAACCAATTTCAGTCATAGATCCTAGTAAGTCTGCCAGAAGTAGTTTCTTTCCCCCACGACTCCTTTTCCCATCCAACAAATTTTCCAAGTTGCTTTTCCATCTCTTTAGCACCTGCTCCTCCTGGCAAATACCCAAGTGAGCCACAACAATACTCCTGACTCCCCAGTGACTTGCTGCAACAGAGGATCTTTAGTAGGGCTGAGATAGTCCAGCTCTGAAGCTCACCACATGACCTCTTCTTGGCATTAACCATGACACTTTTCCTAAACCAACAATCTTGGGTTTAGACTTTCTGAAAAACAATAACAGGCTAAGCCACAGAATGAAACAACACAAAGCATACACAGAAATTAACATCCTATAGCAGCCTCTAAAAGTACAAGTTACACTTCAAAAAAAATGCACATTTATTATTCAATACTCCATAATTTTATTCCTTTTATGATTCCATAAAAAAAACCTCATCACTCTGCAAAAAATAAAAGCTTAACTACAAATGAACTGACCACAATGCATTACAATTCTGAAACAGGCACTGAGCTACTGATCACATTCTTTCCATTTGTGCAACAATTCAAGGCGGACTGACAACTCACTACTACGCCTCTGCTGGTATGAGGACACTAGCCAGCCTCCCTTCAAGCAAGCCTTTCAGTACTGTATGGCCTTCAAAAACATGCAAGAAAGAACCAAAGATAAAAAGAACAGTTCACAGTTTAGGTGATGAAATTATTCTTTCCTAAAATGGTAGAAGACTGAAGTGACAAACCAAAGATAGTCTCTCCTTAATTTATGCCCTTGCACATCCTTGTTCAATACACAGTACAGCTCTACCACAGTTAGGTTTATGGTGTTTTGATCACATTCTTGCTATTAATTGGAAGAATTATCAGATTACAACGTATTGCTACACAAACTATGCTAACATTTCCTACAACACTCGATTATGCTATAAATACCAATGAAATCAGTCCTTTAAAAAAGTAATGCTTGACACCTACTGACACTAGGTTTAAACAGCCAATTAAAGATAAACCCATACCAGCAAGTACAGTATTATAATACAGTAAGTCAAAGACACACTTAATTAACAAATATCACACTTTGTGATGTTTGAATAGGATGGTTTCTACCCAGTTGTTCTGTGGTTTCATGAGGTGACACGGCCAACAGTGATAGAGCAAATATAATACAAAGACAACAGCATTCTCCAAATGTGATTTTAAGCTGGCAGTAAGAATCTCCTTGTTACACCAGCACAAGACAGAATGAATTTTAAAAAACCCACAACTTTTTATTTTTGAAATCAAAAAAAATAAAAAATAAAAATAAAGATCTATGTCATATAATTTAATGGTGGTTACATTGTGAAGAAGTATGTAATTCACTCAACTTTGACAGTGATAACATAAAAATATCCTCCATGACAAAGGGCTCAATTATTACTCAAGCATCATTGTTCTCTTATTTGCCAATGTTAGTCTTGTAAAAATATATGTTCATGTTTTAAATTTATGTTCATGTTTAAAATTTATTTTTAAAAAATCTTTTTAAGTAAAAGCAAGTTCTCTGTAAGATCTCTGTAAGTGAATTAAAATGCCAACATGAAGCATTAAGTCTTAGCAGGACGAACATCAAAACATATTTTCCTGCTGTTGAACCACTAATATCTTTTATGAAAATTATGAAAACAATTAGTTTCACTGGAGTACGAGCCCAATGGAGTACACCCTCAATGACCTTAAAGAATTTTAAATGAACAAATGAACAGCAACTCAAATACAGAGGCAAAAACTGTCTTTGTGTTCAGATAGACACAGAATCAAAATCTAGAATACTCTGCAAGGATATTAACTGTAAGCTTTCAACATACCCACCTTATACATCCTGCTGCTGCTATGGCCAATGAAACATTTCATCCATCTTAATTCCTATTTCAAGGAAATAAAAAACAAACAAACACAACAGAAAGTTCCAATATCTCAGGAAATATATTTAGAAAAGGACAGAAAATCATATTTAATAGAAGAGATAAACATTTTAGGAAATGATAAATAAACCAGAATTCTACTAAAACATGTTTACCCACAATACAACAGCATCTCCTCTGAGGCATACCATACATTAACAGGACTTCAGACTAGAGATTACAATAATAAATATTTGAATAAATATTCCGAATATAACTGATAAAAGTTCACACATTTCTGATTTTACCACGCACTTTTAAAACTCCGAAGTTTCTTTAATTGCAACTGCAATAATATTTTCAGTCAGCTTCCAATCAAAGTTCTACATTCAACATTTGGCTACTTCACCTTGACCTGACACCACCTACCTCCTTAGGTGCAAATAAATACATAAAACCAGCACCAGTTTCATATGGACATTTAAAACATTAAACCACTTCTATAAATGTTTTACCTGTGCACACAAAAATGCTTGAAACAGCCCAAGTCACTGATGAAGAACACTCCTTCCACCTAGCACAACATACATAATCCTCGAACCTGTACATCAAAAACATATGTATGACAATCACTACAAATTTCTAAGGCCTCATGTGAGAAAGTCAGAAATATCTCATCATATGCTCTCCCTGTCATTGCTAGTTCTGATATTCTCACTCACAAATGGGATGAGGAAACATAGGAAACTAGTACTTTCTTCATTAAATGCTTTGAAAAACATTTCAATTACAACTTTAGCTACTGCACAATCTGTCTCTTTAACAGCCTGCCCAAGAGCTAAAAATACTTGAACCACAGCATAGTGCTGGTTTTCTTCTGATCCTCCAGTTATCATTACCCAAGAATATTTTTATAACTAAATACTAAGATCACTAGATCATTACGAAAAATATTTTAAACATGTAACTTGTCATAAGCTTTTTCCCTTCCTTTTCCTTTCTGACTTTTGACAAACTCTAAGTTGGGAAAAATCCAATTCTTCTAGCTACTGAAGCAGAAAAAAATATGTATTCATCCCTGAATTATATGTATTTTGCTTCACATAAAATAGCTTTGAAAAAGATTAACTTAAACTATTACTGAAAATAACTAGCTACTATCAGGTCATTGAAACAAACAAACAAAAGAACAACGGCTCAGTATTTTGCTGCTGAATAGTTCTGTGGGAAAAAAAAAACCTGCATACAAACTACTGTGATCCAAGGGAGCTGTGTGTTTATCCTATGTTATCCTCCTCTTTCCTTTTTATTAAGGAACAATAATGGCATATCACAGGTTCAAATAAATCAGTACTAGAAAATTCAAGACTATATTTAGCTTAACTATACAGCATTTAAGGGCTAGGCTGTTGACTGAGACTTTAACACACATTAAAAAGCTTCAACAAGAGTTAACTTGAACAAAGGAATTGAGCATAAGATGTACCACTACAGTTTTAATTTAGGTACAGAACTAGGTAAAACTTTTAATAAAGCATTACTTTGGGGCAAAATAAATCGAAACAAGCCAATCTTTCATATTGTTTCAAATCTGCCACACTGCAGACATTTGCACAGTCTTTTGAAAAGTCTCTTATGCTGCTTTAAAATGCTTCCCTCCTTATATTGTCTATGCTAGACACATCTAATCACTTGGAACCTGGGATATGTTCCTTATGCCATCATTAAAAGTTCTAGTGGATTCAAAAGCCGACAGGCCTCAGCAAGTTACACACAAACACTTCACCCGTTTACTGCATCCATTTCTACAGCCACAGGACAGAACCCCGTTGGCTGTCAGTTCCTTCCAAACTGTACGGAGCCCGAGAGGACTGCGCATCGTATTTGTACTTTTATGGAAGCAGCAGCAAGGTTATGAAACATCGCTCAGGTCTCGGAGTCAAGAGCTCGGCGCACAGCTCTGACTCACGCTGGCAGGGACCGCACAGGACCCAAACGCTGCCACGGCCCAGCACCACGAAACCTGAAGGCACCCACTGCCACCCCTCACAGAAGACACGCTCTGTGGCCACCACTAGATAAAGCGGAAGCTGTAGAAGTAACCTTCGTAACTTGTAGGAACCTATCCTACGCGGCCTTTCTGCAGGTCTTTATTACAACATCCGAACCGGCAACTGCAGTCACGCCCTCTCGCAGTTTCCGCACTCGAGGGGGTGATACCCCGGGCCGGGCTGTGACACCCCCGGGGCCGGGGCTCGGGTGGCCGTGCTGCCTCTGAGCTCACACGGCGCCCTCGGCCGAGCGCCGCAGGCCCCGCACCGCCGCTCCCGGGCTACGGCGGCGGGAGCCGGGCGGGCCCCGCACACACNNNNCGGCGCGGGGCGGCGGCGTCACCCCCGCGGGAAGGCGCAGGCGCGGGGCCGCCGCCGCCGGGCGGGGGCTGTCGGCGGGAAAGGGGCGGCGAGGCCGACGTTTGTTCTGCGCCCGGGCTTCGGCGGCGCTGCTCCAGAGGCACAGAGCTCCGCCGAGCCGCCCCGGGCACCGCTGTGCTGAGTGAGGTCTTGCCGCATCCCAGCCAGCCCCTGGCGTGGGGGGAGCTGTGCTCCCAGCCGCCCCCCCAAAACTGATGGTCGTCAGGCGGTGGGATAGGGTATTTCGAGGGGCAGGTCAGAAAAAGGAGTCGCTGAAAATTACAGGAATTGTGCTGGAAAATAAGCGTAAGGGACTTGAAAGCACTGGGTCGGAGGGAGTGCAGATGTCTGAACATGAGCCAGCTTGAAGGCCAGTGGCATGCAGGCTTGTATCAGCGATAGTGTGGCCAGCAGGATGAGGAGAGTGTGGTTTGTGGAGGCCGTGGGCCTGTGGTACAAAGAGTGTCCATTGGTGGGTCAGTCCCTACTACCAAAGAACCTCCCCAGGTTAGGGTGACAAAAGAGGCTTCCCGCAGGATGCTTTGTTTTGCTATGGTAATGTACCCCAGTTCTGCTTCCCTGGTTGGCCCGTGGACCTCCCCGCCCCTTGTTACTTTACATATCGCTGATCTAGAAGGTTCTCCACTGCCTGTTCTCCCATTGGCCCCTGCCCCATCATCAGCGTTCCCCACTCCCTCAGAGTTTCCCCATTGGTTCTCTTACCCTAACCCCGCGTGTGTACCGCCCCCGTGCCCTCAGACCATTGGTCTCTGATGTTCCCTCCACTCCTCTATAGAAACCTGGTCCCTCCCATGTTCTTTGTCTTCGTCCCTGGACTCATGTGCGCGTGTGGCTGCATTTAACTCCTCCCGTGGAACCCAATACTCTGTCTCTTTGTCATCGACCCATTCACTGGAGCTATCCGTGTGTGTATGCGTGTGTGAGCGTGTGCTGGTCCTGCCGACCGGCTTCACCTTGGAGACGCTTTCAGAAAGTCGCGGTGCCTCGCACTCCAGCACCACCAAGACGCCGCGACAGTGGTGATGGTGAGGCCATGTGTCAAGTACTGGGCTTGGTTTTGGGGCCCTCATTTTAAAGGACATTGAGGTGCTGGAGTGTGTCCAGAGAAAGGCAGCAAAGCTGGTGAAGCATCTGAAGCACAAGTCTGATGAGGAGCAGCTGAGGGAGCTGGGTGTTTAGTCTGGAGATAAGGAGGAGCAGGGAAGACCTAGTTGCTCTTTAGAACTACCCAGAAGGAGGTGGGAGTGAGGTGAGGGCCAGTCTCGCAAGTAACAAGTGATGGGACAAAAGGGAATGGCTTCGAAGTTGTGACAGGGAAGGTTTAGTTTGGATATGAAGCCAATAATCTGGAGTATCCTCACAGCCTCATACAGCATGTACAGGTAACCAGGCCCAGCCAGCATGGGTTTAGTAAAGGCAGGTCCTGAAAGACTGATCTGGTCTTCTATGTCAGGGTGACCTACTAAGTGGGTGAGGGAAAGGCTGTGGATGTGTCTACCTGTACTTTAGTAAAGCCTTTGACACTGTTCCCCACTGCATTCTGGGGAAATTACTGCTCGTGGCTCGGACAGGTGTGCTCTTCGCTGTGTAAAAAAACTGTCCAGATGGCCAGGCCTAGAGAGAGTTGGTGAATGGAGCTACATCCAGCTGGTCACTGGTCACCAGTGGTGTTCCTCAGGGCTCAGTGTTGGGGTCAGGCACATTTAATACCTTTATTGATGGTCTGAGTGAGGAGACCAAGTGCACACTCAGTTTGCAGACACAAGAAGTTGAGCAGAAGTGTTGATCTATTGGAGGGCAGGAAGGCTCTGCAAGGGATGTGGACAGGCTGGATGGATGGGCTGAGGCCAGTGGTAAGAGGGTCAACAAGGCCAAGTGCCTGCTCTTGGGTTGCAACAACCCCTGCAGCACTACAGGCTGGGGGAAGAGCAGCTGGAAAACTGCCTGGTAGAAAAGGAGCTGGGGGTGTTGGTGGACAGCAGCTGAACGTGAGCCAGTGTGTGCCCAGGTGGGCGTCAATCTCTTTTGCCAAGTAACAAGAAGTAGGATGAGAGGAAATGGCCCCAAATTGCACCAGGGGAGGTTTAGATTGAATTTCGATAAGAATTTCTTCTCCAGCAGGGTTGTTAAGCACTGGAACAGGCTGCCAGGGGTAGTGATGGAGTCACCATCCCTGGAGGTATTTAAAAGATGTGTAAAAAAGTGCTTAAAAGACATTGGGCTTAGGGACGTGGTTTAGTGCTGGACTTGGCACTTGTTAACTGTGTTAACAGTTGGACTTGGTGATCTTCAAGTCTTTTCCAATTGAAATGATTCTATGGTTCTATGAAAGGATAAATGAAAGTGTGTCAGAAATAGGATAGTATGGGATTTAAGAGAAGGCTGAAGGGAGAAGTGATTTGGGCAGGAAAGAGGTGGGAAGGTGCAGAAGAAAGAAGGGATGTGTAGAATATATAGGTGTGAAAAGAAAAGCAGAGGGAAACAATATTCAGAATTTTAAAAAAATACTAACCCATTTTCTTTCCCTTCTTCTAACCATCTTTTCTACCACAGAGATGTTACTTGTGGGGAAGAAGAGGACTTCTGTCCACACCGCTTCAAAGGTTATTGGACGTTGAGGCCATCTCCTTTTCCAGTTTCATCCTGTGATGCTGGACTGTCTGCATCTTCACGAGCTCCTCTCGCATGTGTTCTGCCAGGACACCCCATCTCCCGTGAGCCTGCACTCAGCACAGCTTTCTGCCATGGCCCTTTGCTGGAAGAAGGGGTGACGGGGATCCCCTAGCCACAGCTGAAACAAAGCATCTGTGGAAAAGCATTGACACAGCTTCTGGCAAGTGGGAGTAAGAGAAAGGAGGAAATGGTGTTAAGCTAAGCATTTAATTCTGATGGGTTTTGCTGTCATGTACTTAGCATCATGATGCAGCTTTGCTAATAAGACCAAAAGTGGCAAAAGAAATCAGTGTGGGAGAAGATAGAAGGAATATGGAATGTCTTCCAAATATTCACATTTCTTTACATGTACCTAAAGCTGAAATGTGAATTGTGTAGGTATAGACTGTATGCTAACTATTAGAAATACACTTAAAATGTATGTGCAGTTTTCTGAAAACCTGTTTCTGCAGCTCACTGCAAAGTGACGTCTAAGGAAGCAGATATCCTGAGTATCTGACACTTTTTTCCAGTGTAGCCAAACAATAAAAAGAAGTTAAAAGTTTAGGCTCTTTTGAACTCAGATTTCCTGAAAATAAATGTGAATTAGTGATTCTGAATATAAGCACAGTTTTGTGAATACAGTAACTGCATCCTGGCAAATGAAATTTGTGGTGATAAAACAGACTGGCTCCAAGTCATTTCAGAACATTTAAGATATGATACTTCCCTTCAGTCATGTGTTCCACTTGGAAGGTCTGTATCTGAAATAACTGTTCCAGTGCTTCAGAATACTTCATTTAAAAGTCATTGACAATTTCAACAGGAGCTGAAGTTTAAAAATAAACATACTTATTCTTCACCTTTGTGTACCTACTAAACCTGAAGTGGTTTGCAGATACAGAACTTATAAAATACAGTGAATTCAAAGGTGAGTATTCCAAATGGTGTTAAATAATTATAATTCCTTTTGAATTTATACAAGTCCTAACTGTTGCTTAAGCAGAAGTATTACTATATCCACTGTATATACTGCCATTCTGAACCACAGATATGGCATAATGAGCATAGAATGGTTCTTGATATATTACATGCCACTTGGAGAGACACAAAATATTCTTTCTTATGTGCACACATATCTGTGCCTTTACAAACTATTAGTTTTCATTTTTAAAAAAATTGCTACAGTGGATTTATCTGTTGCTGGTGAAAAAGAAAAGAGATCTGATGACAATATAAACTTCATGTATAGACTATTTTCAGTATTCACAGAAAAGATCAGTCATTTCTAATAGTGTATTAATTTCCCTCAAACCTTACTTCATGATATACTGTAGAAACTTTGTAGCAGTGACAATGTCAATCTGGAATATCAAGTTTTAAAACAACACTGGGAAAAATTATTCATTGTGACTAGTTGAAGAAAATACTTTCTGTGGTGTAGCACCTCAACATCTGATCTTATGATATTCAGTAGTACTGTTTCCTGAATATTTTTCAGAAACGTGTGTCTGTGATCTCAATTTTATTATACAGGCTTTTGTGAAGGAGTTTTTCTTAAAAGTAAAGTAATAGAAGGAGTTTCTGCTTAGAATTGAAAGTAAACAGACCTTAGTCAGCAATAAACAATACCATAGGAAAAAAGGAAAGCTGTGATATCTGATGAAGATAATACTTTCTCTTTTTGCAACCTAGAGAGGACAAAGAGCTACTGTTTTAAAGATTACATTGGTAATAATTTAGAAGAGTGGTAGTGTATTATCAGATAGAAGAAACTGAAGAGTATACCTACATGATTAAGAATTTTATGATGTGCAGTATTAATGTGCACTATTTAGTAGTTTAGGATAATAAAAAAATCCATAGTTGCAACGCTGGCATTATTTTTTTTGTATTTAGCATTGTGGTTTATTTTCAGAATTAAATCGATAGAGGTGTTTGCACAGCAGTGCTTTTGCCATATATCAATGCAAGTGGAAATGCCAAAACGTGGTCATAAAGGGGTGAACCACTGTGTTCTGTGGTGCTGTGAACTGGAGCCTTTATGGGGAGAGCAGCAGCAACAGACAACTGTAATACTTCCCACCCTCCTGTAATCAGTGAAGTTTTAGAAAATTGATCGTTACCCTGCTGTTCTCTCTTGCACTTTAGTCTGGATTGAGGAATTCTACATCACCTTTAAAGAAAATCTACTCACATGCAGTAAGGTATTACTGCATAGTACTGGTTTGCTTTAGACCAGGCAGAGAATCATTTAGGTTAGTGTTGGTTTAGGTAGTTAAGTTTGGAGTACTTCAGAACACTGTTATTTAAAGATGATGAAGCTACTTAAATCCACTGCACTAGAGCACAGACTCAAAGAAGTTGGGGAACTTGGACAATACCAAACACAAGCTTTGAAAAACCTCTTAGTACCAGACTTCTGCTTCCTACAGATTAGGCCTCCTGCTGACTATTTGTACTTCTTAAATGTATAAGAGATTTAAGCTTTACTGTCTGCACCTCAGTTCACCTACCTTTGAAACAGCAGTGGTAATTCTGACTTAAATATTGTGATGATACATTAATAAATATGAGCAAAACTCTTTGAAGTTGAAAAATATAATGAGATTTAAGTACATTCCTTTTTGTTGTGATTAACCTGTCAGATGTTTAAGTGCTGAAACACTGCTTTTGGGAAAAAAAAAAAAGGAGAAATGCCAATTAAGATAATAAAGCAGCCAAGATCCAGATCAAATAAGCAGAACAAGCAACTAAAATGAATACAGGAGGAAAAATCCAAGGGACAGAGCAGATCTAGAAAGGTACAGCTCAGAAAAAAATGAGAAGAAAAAAATCTGAAACAAATGCTGTTGGAAATTGGAAAGGCTGTTAATATGCTAGTAAGAAACACCTTTGCATAAGATTCAAAGTGAATGTGTATTAAGCCAATGTGTCAGAGAAGTCTGGGCAGCAGTTCAACTCTCACAGTCTCCAACAGATCGATGGTGCCCTAGAAGTTCTTGTTTCTTCTCCTCTGACTCTAGCAGGAGGCTATGGCACTGCCTCAAATGTATGAGCTCAAGTACCTCCAGTGTTAGGGGATAGCCGAACGGTGATTTTCAGATACTGATTTTGATCTTATCTTGAAACAGACTGGACAAGAAGACTGAGACTGGGCAGAGTACCATAAGAGAAGTAAAAAGACTTCAGTCTGCTGAAGTGGGACAGGGTAGACTTGCAGGAGTAGGTAGAAAGAGGAAGGACAAATTCATGGACAGCAAGCAGAATAATCTTCCACACAAGAACACACCCTATTCCAAGTCCTGGAATGGATCAGAGATGCTTAATTTTAATACTTCCCCTTACAATAATATATATCTGCAGATTAAAGGCCAAAAGCATAAATATTCATTTGCACAGAAGAGGAGAATCCATGTCTGCTGGTGGTCAGCACAGTAGTCAAAACAACAGCAGCTGTATGGTTGATCGCCCACCTGGCCAGAAAAGGAAAGTAAATACACAGTAATTGCTCATTTAGTGAACCTCTTGTTCTGTTTTTTAGAAAAAAGTTGGACACACGTAACTAAGAACTGTATCATCATCAAGAGCATGAAAGCCAAAATCAGGCTGGTTGGCATTTCCTAAAGTCTCAGTATGTGATTTCTCAACCTCTTAAAATTCTTTCAGCGTAGCTTTTGTGTTGTGAAGGCCAGAATTTATGTCCTTTATTACTGCTTTATAGAAGAGAGTAGGAACATATTTTAAGCATTTGTTATCCTTCTTTTGAGGTGACACTTTCAAAAGCTTTTAAGAAATCTTAAAGTAAGAAAAAACTGTCTTTGAACTGATTTTGTACCAGCTTAGATTGACTGATTTTTCAAAGACAGCAATAGATTTCAGCAACATGAAAGGCTTGACTGGTGATGCCAAATAAAAATTATTTTTAAAAACCCACAAGCTGCTTGTTCTAAAGTTTTCATTTTGTGCCCAACAAGTTGATCTCTGTCCTTCAAGGTATTAAATACTGTGACAAGCCAAGAACACATAGTTCTTGTCCCTTTTTTTGTTTTTCTTAATGAGAAGCCAAGGAAACACACATGACTGAGAGGAAACCTGCAGGCTTGCAAGCAGGAAGAAGCAAACTCCCTTCTTTCAGTATCACGAAATGTTTTTTACTACTATTGTGGACTAAAAAGCCTCTACAAAGAACTATAACATTGTGATGGATTTAAAAAAATGCAAAACTTTTGAAAATTGAAATATAGAGAAATATATTAAAAATATTTTTAATGGGATGATAGAAAAAAATGAAATTATACTTAAAAATATGGGGAAAATAAGCTTTTGCAAACAGACTAAAGAAGGTGAAGGGAAACTGAAAATAAGCACAACATTAAATAGGAATGACAGAAATTAGCGATTCAGAAGTAGTGAAGATGCTGTTTCATATTAATTTAGAAAGGAATTTCCATAAGGGTTGGACAACTTAGAAGCAACAAAAGATTTATAAAAATAGCTGTTCCTAAAAAGCAGTCAAGGAAACATTTGAAAAATGTGCAGAGTTGTAAGTCCGTCAGCCAGCCCAGCTGCTATGCATCCTAGGGGATAAAAGGTATGTGCTGTGAAACTTCCTGTAGCGCTGTCAATGAAGCTTGAAAAGAGGGACAAATACTGGAAGACTGAAAAAAAAATCAAATATGACCTTTTTTTTCCAGTGAAAGCATAGAATGCCCTTTGTAACTGCAATCCATACTTGACCACTATGTATCTTATTCTAGAAATGCTGTATAGTAGCAAGAGGATGCTGTGTTTCAGAGACAAGGATTAAATTGCTTTTGCTTAGAATTTTGAGTTAGTTCATGAAGGTGTTATGCTGACAGGAGATGCTTTGTAGAAATAAACTTTTGAATAAAGACTGCAGTTCACAGAGGGACCTTTCAAGGCAGTGAGTAGAGTAGGAGCCCTGCAGAGACAGCCATGCTTCTAACACCTGATGGTCTGTGCCATGGATACACTATTGGCTTTCTGGATGGTTAATCACATGTTCTCATAAAAATCTTTGTTTGTGTGTGTGTTTTGCAATATGTCTCTTGTGTAATACAAGGAAAGGCCCCTCTGTTTCAGTTTTGTAATGCAGAAGATTTGCACACTGGGACTTTGCTTCTTGCAGATAATTGTCCCAGGGTACAGTTTGCACAGGACCTTC
This sequence comes from Ifrita kowaldi, assembly GCA_013398055.1. Lineage (NCBI taxonomy): Eukaryota > Metazoa > Chordata > Aves > Passeriformes > Cinclosomatidae > Ifrita > Ifrita kowaldi. The sequence goes on from VZRS01006544.1 coordinate 471,753, forward strand.
TGGGAGTGCAAAGGTGGCACACATGCAGCCATGTCTAGCAGAGCTGCAGCATTGAGGGTGAGCAAATTGCTCTTGAATCACAAGACAGACCATTGGTTTTAAGGAAAATTGCAATCTGGATTTGTTTTAAACCATCCTGTAGGTATCTGCAGAATGTCTGGGAATAGGATGTGTGGGAGATTGGACTACAAAGAATTTTTATCATTTTAATCTCAATAAATATAAAATAGTCTTTTAGTACCTCTTGAGACAGTTCTTACTATTTTCTTTCTTTCATTTCAAAGAATTAATTTGAATACTTTATCTGTATGCCACTCAGTGAGCAAGAAAACTATATTCCCCTTTCCCAGTTAGTCACTGAGGCAAGGAAGCCGTAATGTTTTTGCAGGGTTTCTCAGAGAATCCCAGCCAGTCTGTTCTGCCCAGACTGACAAATAAGACAGAGGCTCCTGTTAGAGGTAAACCATATAGGAAAAGGCTCCTGGTGTGAAAAAGCTGACTGTCACTGAGCTACTGGCAGTCTTCTCTGGAAAGTTTTTTTTCTTGTCTGCTCTTTATAATATATTCAAAGTTGTGTTTGTTGCTGTTTTCTTTTACCATTACTGGCAGTCTATAATTTCTACATCCCTTGTCTTCAGTGTGCTTCACTACACAAGAGAGTTATAAATACATCTAAATTTATTTGGTCGACTTCTGTGTTTATACAGTTCCCACTGAAGTGAGGTCACTGAACTAGAGAACCGACTCTCCAACTGGTTCTCAAACCCCTGTAGCATCTCACTGTCATTCTTGGCACATGAAGCGTGACCTCTTGTCCCACAGTGGCCAGGCATATTACCAAGAGGTTTTATCATAGTCACTTACTCCACATTTAATTAGCAATATTTTTTTTCACAGCAGTGCATCTACATGGCAGTTTTATTTTTCATTTCCGTTAATAACTCTATGGTGTAGAGATAACAGTGAGAAATCAAAGGTACCTGTAAATGCTTACATTTCTGGAAAACTGTAACATGGAAAAAAAAAACCCTGAAAATTGTAGTCAGATTTTATGTACTCCTATTCCCCAACTGCATTAAAAAAATCATGGGAACCAGCTTCAGTCACTATGAAGTATCACGTGCTGAAACCTCATCACATCCACACATCACCAGCTAAGTATAGAGTAAACTTCTGGATGCAATCAAGTGACCCATGGCCTTGGCAAAGGTCTAACTTGAAGTCTCATGGGGAAATAATTTCTGGCTCTTAATTTAAGACAAAGCCAAAGGAATTGAGCCCTTCAAGTCCTACAGTTTAGACCCAGAAATCCCATTTTGATTTAAATAGAGAGCTTCTCATTTGCTAGCAGGTATGTGTGTAAGAGTTAGTGAGGCACAGATTTCCTGCTATTTTGCCCTTAATGTGGAAAAATCAATCACCCTCTTTAAACAGCAGACTTCAGATAAAACATGCAGTGCTCAGTCCTTATGAAAAGGTTCTCTTTTTCCAAGACTTTGATAAGAAGAGGAAGTTAAACAGAATTTTAACCTTTTTTGTAAGTACTTTTGAAGTGACTGAGGACCTGATTTTCATTTGCATCAAGGCTTCTGCATTAAGCTTAAAGAACCTTAAATGGGCATAAGCTGTAATTGGGACCAAGTCCCCTGTCTCTCCTACCTTAAGGTATGTAACGACTCTGGATCTTTAATGTCTATAGATGCAGCTTCAGGGGACAACCTCTGATGTCCAGAGATTCAGCTCTAGGGAATAGTGACAGCCTGGCAACAGCCCAGAAATATGATTAAACAGAAGTCTGTCCTCTGAAACCCCTAGAAAATCAGTGTGTTTAAAAGCATTAAAAATTTATTATTCTTTATTCGGAGTTCATATCACACATAAATATGAAACCAACTATTATAGTTTTCAGTCAGCAGTGAAGAAGCCTAATAATTTTTATTGTTTATTATTTGGGTATTTTCCATAGTTGATACATTCACTGTTACTTTATTTTTCATATGTATTATTTGTACATAGGTATATTAAAAATGTGCTAGTGAAGGAGGTCCACAAAGACAAATTTTAATTAGTAAATCCGGTTTACATGTTTTCCTTATGAATACAGTGAGTGCATAATTTCAGAAGGTGTGTGTGGGAAAATTATCTAATGCTCATATAGTGCCTTGTGATCTTCAAATAGAAAAATTATGCAAAGGCAAAACCTGACTTTAGCTTTAAAACCATAAACAGTATGTTCTTAAAAGGGTAGCATAAGGCAAGAAAATAAGTTGTTCCAGTAGTCTTAAAATTCCTGCACCTTGATTCCCTATTCATTTGTCCACCTCCATTGCATTCAGGACCATCCTGATGTTCCCAGTCTTGCAAGGGACACCAGTAGGATGGCTAGCAATGCTGCAAGCTTGCTGGGTCATCAGCCAGCTGCTACCACCTAAAATATGGCACAATTTGTGTCCAGCTAATCCCCCCAAATGGCACAATTTTATCTTGCTGTTCTCCCCTACCTGTTCATTGCCGCAAAACCAGTAAGAATGTAATTTTCTTTGAGACTCCTCTTTCAGATGCAGACAAAGATTCTCGGTGGATTCCTCTGTTACTACCAGGGCACTGGCAGGCAGGAAAAGAAAAAACAAGCCACAGCACCAGATGAAAAGCAGTGTTGGAAATACCTCATTTCCGTAGGCAGCCAGGTTAAGAAAAGAAGATTACAAGGCCTGTGACCATCCGGCTCTTGGCCATGAGCAGTCCAGCAGTGAGAGGAAGGAAAAGACCAGTAATATTGAGCTATGATTCTTCAGTGCAAATCCTGTGCCAAGACATCTGTGTCCTGAACAGAAAGAAATGGAACCGTTTTGGTAATTTGTCTCCTGGGTTAGGGGTAAAATATGTCACAAGAAGGATGCAGGATATCCTAGCGAGTTCTTACCAGTTATAGTCCACATAGTAATGCTAACACAAGTGAAGGTAGATTTAGTATACTCATTGTATTACTTAGCAGATGAAAGAGAGAAGACAGGAGATGCCTGATGCCAGGAACCTCGTGGTGTCTGGTACAGAGGACAGCAAAGGAGTCTCCCACAGCTTCTTCCCCCCACGCTGGGTTCCAGAGCAGCAAGACGTGTCCTTATAGAAAGTGAGGAGGGCACTTCGGTTTGGCACAAGAAATCTAGCTAGAATTTTCCAGCTTGTGAAATAAAACTAAAGAAAAGTATTAGTCAAAAAATGGCAAGTATAAAACATAAAAAATAACGTCTATACTTTACTGTTATATTTAATAAGAAGTGCCATCTTGATATATGAAATAAAAGTTTAAAAAAAAAATAAGGTATTCCTAGGGCCACAAATTGTGGAAGGTGGGAGAGTATTCCAAAGAAGTACTGAAATTTCTTGTAGTACTCCTCCCTGCATATCTGCTAGGAGATAGGGTATTGGAATCGATAAATCTTTGGTCAGGAAAGCCTTTTATCAGTCTATTTGTTCATACTTCAGTTGCTGACCTTTAAAGTTGGATGTTTCATACCATTGTCAAAGGAATTATTCAGTAAAGCTCCCTGTGATGGCAATGATAACATATATCCTGCTGTTTATTTTCTTCATAAAAAGCAACAACTGTATTTTAATTCATGAGCATGAATTTTACATAATTTAAGTTACATGAAACGGAGAGTTAGAGCACCATATCTAGAGATGAAATGTAATGGGTTTATAGTTACATTTCTGAAAGACAGGCTGAGTGTGAAGGAGTCATCTGATTTACTCTTGGAAGGAGAAAGTGTATGGTTTTCTATCATCAGGTTTTTCCAAATGTCACACTAAAAGGTTTTTTAAAGCATGATTAATTAGTTGATATTGATGCTGAGTACTCAAGCCTTTTAGGCATGATTGTAGTCCTATATAGGTGAAATTGCTGGATCTGAGAAAAAACCAAAGGTTCTGGTGTGTATGTATGTCTGTTTAATATTTTTATTATTTATATCCTTTAGACATGAAAACATAGTCAGAATTACGTTGAAATAAAAAAAAATCCTGGAAACAGGAGGCAAAAGCTGAAATTTAGTTAACTGTCACTAATGACTCCTGATTGGATGCTTTCATGCATAGCCTACTGAGCCAAATGAAGGTGCATAATAAAAAATGTCACTGAATTGAGAACGTTAATTTTTCAGGAGATGTTGAGTTGGTAGTTGTCTTTTTTTTATATATTTAGCTAGGAACACATACCAAAGCATGTTCTAAGTTATGTATAAATAACTACACCTTTCCCCCACGCTGAGAGATCATGTCTCTGAATTTGCACTGGTAAAATTTAGGATGACAGAACATACACAGTATAAAAGCAGAATATGGAAGAAGGACTGTTTTGATTTTTAACATAAAAACTTCTCTGTCTACAGAAGAGAGAAAGAAACAAAGTTTTTTAGGGTCACTCCTAATTGGAACAGGCTCAATAATAAAGTGTACAGAATTAGAAGTCCTTTTTACAAAGCAATAGAGAGAAAAGCTGCAAAAAGTGGGGACATGCCTTGAGGGACATCAGTGGGAAATTCCTGGATATGTCTGCTTGGTGTTATTCCATTGGATTAGTTTAGTCATTCACTGAAATTACAGTAATTAAAGAGATTAAACAGAAGTGCACACATACCACCTTTTTTATTTCCCCGGTCAAGGTGCTTTTCTTATTAACCATACAGTCTCTACAGTTTTATGTCTATGTATTAATAAATCCTCCAATGTTCCATGGGGCTGTTCCATAGTTGTTTTTCTAATGGTGAATTCTAGGATGCCTACCAGAAACTACAGAAATCTGGAAACTGGACTTAAAGGTAACAACTCCCCTGATTCCTGTGATGGCATCTGCTGATTTTGCCAGCTCCACCTTTGACCTACTGACAGGCAGCGTAGGGGATGCTGAGAGCGTGTCCCTCAGAGTGTGCCCACATTGGCAGCTGGGCAGCAGACTGGTTTGGCAGTGTAATGTCATCAGGTTTCTGAGGACATGGGAGTATTCTTAACAGAGAAGAAGAAAGACAGGGACTGAAAAGCTGTTTTTCTGGAATCACTGCACATGATATGATGTGCTTGTAGACTGAGTCAGCTAGCAGAGCTCCTGGGATAGGTGGTGAAGCAAAACTCAGATGTCTGGGCCTCCTAGCAGATTGTCAGAAAGGTAAAGGAGCTCCCTAGAAATCTGTGCCCTAGGAGCCACCTAAGTGTTGCAGCACCAGAGCAGCAGTACAAAAGTTGTCCCCAGTGCCGAACAAATAGGCTGCCCTTGCTCTTTGGGGTGCTGGCTGCCCCCACTTACTGCCTTACTGTTAGTAGTTAACCAGGTTGGGGCTGGCAGATCAGCTTCTGGGCTTGTTGCCATGGAAGATTGAGATGTTTCTTTGAGCAGTGCTGCTCTACCAGGTGTATACACAGGAGGAACTGGCATCTCTTCAGAAAGCAGAGGAGAGAGATTTGTGTCCACTGATTCTTGGGAGCAACTTTTCTGCTTCATTTGCTCTGACAGTGCCTTCTCAATGTTTGGGTTAGTGACTCGTAGATGGAACTAAACGTAGCACTTGGGAAGGGCAGGACTGACCTCTGCAGTAGTCCATGCACATGCATGGCAGGGCATTAATGATTGCTGTGTAGCATCTATGCCTGAATTTGCCTCAGACAGCAGTAGAATTTGAAAAAAACAACAGTTCCCATGTAGCTGCCACAAATACTACTTAAAAACATTAAAATGCTGCCACCCAATTCAAGGGCTAAAAAAGGTGTAGAAAGCTTGCTTGCTGGTAATCTCAGTGAGAAAAGTAACATAAGAAAAGGCAGGGAGTACCTTGATGAGGCTTTTGGAAATAAAGCATAAGGATGGCTTGTAAATATACAGGCTGGCAGTGGCAGTGGCAACAAAAGCTGCTCCTTAGTAGGCTGGACACTTCAGAGAAGTTCACTGTAATCTTCCTTTCTCCCTTCATCTACTCTTGTTTTAAAGTCCTAATTCAGCTGTAAAAACCTTTAGTTCCACTTCTTCCATTTAAATGAATGAAAAAGAATCTTCAGACAAATCCTGATCCCAATCCCACATATGTAAAACAAGATTAACTTGGTTGACTTTAATGGCATCAGTTGGGGCATACCTTACTGAAACCCATCAACAGTTAGATCACTTGGCTTAAGTCAAGTGCATAAATAACAAAGGCATCTCCAGTACTTTCTCTGTAAGCTGGTTTCATTTGGCTGTCCCTGGAGTTAATCTTAGCCCTGAGTTCAAAAAGACCTGGCTTTCACCCAGAGGTGTTCCATCAGCATAAATCTGGCCTAAATGATGCCAGAATGAGCTCTACCAGCTGAGTGAACCATGCAAGCACCTTTCAACTGCAAGTTTTGGGCTTTCAGTGCACCTGTCCAGTATTCTGCTGGGGCTGAAAGGGAACACGTTTCACCAGCAATGGGAAAACAAGAGAAAAATGTTTGCAATTCCCAAATAACTACATGGAAAAGCATTGCTTAGAAATAACTCCACACATCCTTTCATAAGTATCCTTTGTCTGTGAGCAGGCCTAACTTGTAGTGAACTCTTTGATGTGGGATTTTATTTTCAGACCACTGCAGACACAGATTTTTTTTCAAAGCAACAACTGTACTATTTACTGCATGCCACAGCTGTTTTTAGAAAGAATTGCCACAAAATGTAATTTAAAAAGAACTTTCATGTAAGACCCACAAACTTCTAAGTATCCTTACCAAATAGTACATATTTCTATCAAAAAGCTCTATTTCATTTTTCTCAAATAACAATATTATTATATAATTCTTAACCTCAGTAGACATCAATGCTCCGATCTTTTCCTGTATGTTAATGGGAAGGGAACAAGAGGTTGCTTTGATTCTACACTCTCTTGTCTTTATCTATTATGCTTACCATGCAAAATAGATGCAGGCTACTGTCAGGTACTTGAGCAGCTTTCTGTGCACAGTTTGAAACTGGTTTGCCCAGACAGCTGCATATGAAACAATGTGTGGGAAAAACAGGGCCCAAAACTCAGCTGAAGACACACCTGGACTGTGGGCTGTACGTGTGACATAAAGCAACATCATTCTGTTCTTAATGGAGTCTGTTTTCTGTAGATAAGGATGTGTCCATAGGGGTCCTCAAACTGCTAAAGCTGAGAAATTTCGTATGGAAACTAGAATGGGAAAAATAGTCTAATATCCAACTTCTCGTCTGATTATGCTGAAAATTAATTGTCTCCATTAAATGTGACTCTAAAAGGTGAAAAACAGCTGATTAAAAAAAAATGCTGATTAAAGAAAGAAAATTGCTATGTCCTTTGTTTCCTACTCACAAGCATTCCTCTGTCCTGAATCCTGGACTAGAAATCTGTCTTTCCATAGAAAATTTTGCATAAGACATGCTTACCCTGTCTGGTAGCAAATCTGCCTTGGCCTCTGCATATGAACAAAATATACTCTTCTTAGTCTTTGTTATGACCATGAAGAAAAAAAGAAATTATGCATTTAAGCACACAACATCCATTTTAACCCTCATCTAACTGTAATTGCTGCTTATTCAATACCCTCAGATGTGTGCGTGCAGCTTCTAATGGGTGAATTTTTGCCAGTGCCATGTTGAGCAGCACTGCATTTGCCTGCTGAATAGCTATGCCAGTTTGCAGCAGTTGAAAGGTGAGGCTTTGAGGTTGAGCATTATCACTGTCTTTGTGTCTGGAATGCCTAGAACTAGTTTTTCTGTATGCTTTTCATGGTGAAGTATGGGCAGGCCACTGACTGCAAGAAAGTCCCCTAATTTTGTTCTTTAACACTGTTGTATCCGAACAAGTGACAAAACACAGAAGACTGCAACTAAGTCAGATACCTCTGCCTTTAGTTAATCAAAGCTGTGGTGCAGATAGGCCTTGCAAAGGCTGGAAGGAACTCCAGCATCTTGTCTTCTTTTGTTTCATTTTTTGCAGATGTGCGTGCCAACTTTTTTTTCTTTTGAGATAAATGCAAGCAAATATATGTGCATATCATCTGCAATGTTACTTTATATAACTCAGTATTTACCTTTTATTTATATACTATATATAAGCACACAGAGAATTTTCTAGCAGAAAATTTAAGCTGACAACTGAAAAGCTACTTCTAGGAGAAATGCATATTTTCAAAGATGTGAAAGCACTATCTGTAAGGGAGCAAAGCTCTTAGCAATGTCATTTTCTCACAGACCCCTTTCCTTTTGTACTCCCTCCTTTGCCTCTATTGATGCTGCTTCACTATAAAAAACAGTGCTCTAGGGTAGACCTCAGAGCCCCAACTCCTACCAGCCTCTTCCACCCTTATTCTCAGTAGCAGAAGCTACTGCAAGGTTACTCTGCAATCAAGAAAAGAAGTTTATACAATGCCCCAACTCTGCAGCTTTCAACTGTTCCTCATTTTTCCAGATTAGTGCCTTAATTAAGTCCAAATGTTTTTCATTTTCTCCCTTATGGTCCCTTCTGTGAAACCTGATGCTGGCCATGGACACTGTCCTCTTGTGACCTTTTCTCTTCCTGTTCCTGCTGCTGGCTGGCTTTTAAATTGTGAGCAATTGTAGGAGGGTGATGGCTGCACACTTTTTCATCTCTTTACACACCCGGGGGGCTGTTCACTCTGTTGCTGAAGTCAGAACCAGTCAGGAATCCCCCTTGCTTTTCCCCTTCTCTGTGAGGCAGAAGAAAACAGATTTTTAGCTGGTGGGTAAAGAAGTTCATACCATCCACTTGAGTCACTCTCAGTATAAACTCTTAGAACAGTGCAACAGTGATTTATCACATTGCATTAAAGGTATGAACGAGGTTTCTTAAGTCCAGCCATTGATTTCAAGATGATTATTTTTAGGGAGCTATCTTGCAAGTTCAGCCAGCAATTTCACATGCATTATTTTAGCAAATCACATGGGTGCTTGTGAGGGTAGGAAGAGAGCTCAACATGTTCAACACTGAGGAAAGATTTCAGTAGAATAGAAAAGCTGAAATTTTAACTGACTCGTTTCAAAGTTTACCTGTAACAATGAAATGCAAATTTTGCCAATACAGTATGTCAACAGAGCTGAACTGAAGGTAACAGAGGAAAATTAAATTAGCTAAGAATCTGGCCCAAGTGATTAAGGAAAGAGAAGCAAAAGAAGACAAAAAAGGGCTTCGTTCTTTTCTTGTGGCGTGAGTAGCCCCAGTTACTGGAACTACACTGATGTAAATTGGTTTATGTAGCAGAAAAATCAAATCATATGTCAATTGGAATTGCATGACTGATGGTAAACATAAAAATTAAGCGTGAAAACCGTGGTCAAAGACAAAACCATTGCAATGGGAAAAAGATGGCAGTAGTATCCACAACAGCATTTATCTGCAGGAAATAAAAGAGAGAACTTCTAACACTTACATTTTATCTTAGTACAGAGCTACAGCATGTCTTGCATCTCAAATAAAACTTGGTATCACTAACCTCATTTCTCTATATGAGGTGTAATAGGATTTGTAGAAATCATGCAGATACGTCCACAAAAACTGCAAGCGCCAGAAGATGAATGATGTACAGAAATGGCAATTGTTTATTTTTTTCCATGCAAGGTTTGTTCATTGTTTCCCTCAGGGAGACAGATGTGCAGACTGTATGTGCTGAGTGAAATGAGTACCCCTTCCTTTTTGACACCTTTAAAATTATTAGAATTAAATCTATACTTTGCTAAGTGAAATGTTTCAATTTAATCAAACTGTGCTGTCATGACCATACTTACATTAAGAGTTTAAGAGCCCTTCTTTGCCCTCAGCTAATCCCTCACATATGAGGTTTTCATGGTTAAATTGTCTCCTGTGTAAGTAATCAAGTACATATGAACTCTGCTGCTAGGGAAATTGAGCACAAGTCAAAATCTCTAAGAATTAATTGCTAAGAACAGTGGAGTTAAGGAAAGGAGGGGATCTGGCTTCAGTCAGCAGGTCCTCCTGATTCTCTCTCTTACCTTGTAACTTACTCCAGTGAAAATCTTAGAAATGAACAATATCTGCTTCTGTACCAAGAAAACGCATTCAATCTGTGTGCTCCTGCTGCCACTCTTTCACTCTTCTAATCATTCTCATAATTATATTTTGAAAAGCCAACACCCATCATCTTATAATAATGCTGGTCCATGGAATAAGATGTAATACCTAAAGGACAACATCACTGTATAAATTTCCAGGTGTCTGGAAATTGTGCCCAGCAGGAATGAAAAGGGCAATAATGGAACTTCCAGTTCAGAAGACTTTTTTGTAGGATCACTGGAAAATGTTGCAATCAAAAATCAGGGAACGCAAGGGGAAGAGTTCCAATTTTTAAGGAGGATAGAGGTATACTAGCCAAAGCAGGACCACTATGAATTTTAACACTAAAAATTCAGAGAAAGAAGGTGGTAAAGGAGCAAGATTTAGGCCTTTATGTAATGAACACATGCATAAAGGGACCATGTGAACAAAATGCAAAGTTGATGAATAAATGAAGCATAGGTCCATAAAAATTGAATAAATGCCTAGAAAGATAGTCAAGAGATCATGTAGCCCACTGTTTTACCCACTAATAGGAACTATTTCTAGATGACTTCTGACAGTTTCCTGTCTTTCCTAAAAACCTCCATTGATGTAAATTCTGTGATGTCCCTACTCACAAACAATATAAATTAGCTTTCTACTACTTTACCACTGAAAGTTTTACTTAATGCTGAAATTAAAATTTTTGCTATATTCTATTCCTATGGTTTTGAAAAAAAACTCTCTTTTTTTTTTATGGGACTTTTTGTCTATTTGAGAATAGTTATCATGTTCCATCATAGCTCCTTTCCCCTCTATTTTCTCGCTATGTTGTTGATGCTGTGCAAGTGTTTCATTTTACTTCCTTTGACAATATTTTGCAAATAGCTTAACCAGTTTGTTCTCTTTTTACAGTGTCTATAGTTTCTCTCATGGGGAATAATATATGTTTAGAAACATTTTTTTTGAGGAATTTACAGCTGTCTTTGATGCCTATGTTCACTTAGCTACCTGCTATCTATTAGTTTATTGAAGCCTCCACACTTCTAGTCCATCATCTTTTTTTGCTTTTCTTCCTCACCTTTCCAAGAATCCTATACCCAGTGACTCCAAGGTTACTCTTACATATGTAACCTTTCACCTTCACATTCTCACATCATTCTTTCCTGCTTAGCTTCAAATCTGGAAAATCCTACACTTTTTAAAACAAGAATTGCCAGTGATTCCAGGAACTCGCTGGACATTGGCGTTGTGTTGCATTCTTTCACCAAGGAATACCTGGATTGTTGAAATCCCTCACTAATATTATATCCTGTCCTTTGTCTGATTCTGCTTTTTGGACGCAAAAAGCCTCAAGTCTTCCTTGCTTAATATTTTGCAATCCCTGCAAACAAAGCCTTCAAATTCTTTTCGCCTTTTACCTTCTCAGAGATTGTAAATTCCTCCATGTTCTGGATCTCCTAGCACACCTGTGTATGTTTTAATGCAGGGCAGTATATCTAATCTTTCCTGTCCTTCTGTGCAAGCTAATGCTTTGTTTATTAATATTCCAGTCATGCCACCACCTCAGCACAATTTGTGAGTATACTGGTGAAGGCAGTACCCATTAATGAGTTTTAAAAGTCTTAGTGCCTTTAAGAGGATGCATTTTTTGGGAAGCCCAAGGACTTAAAAAACTGAAAAAAAATTAGGGGAAGCCTTCTGAGGAAAAAAGAAACCCTCAGAAGAACAGGACAGAGCAGGGAGAGTGCAGCATAACAACAGTTCATACCACTCACCTTGAGGCAGGAGCAAAAATGAGACTGGATAAGTGCTCTGAGACATCTGAGTAACCATGAGTGGCTGTGCTTATTGGACACCACAGCAGGGAACAGCAGAAGCATTCACTTATATAGAGAGAACCCAAAAAAATGAAGTATGTATGTTAAGAAAGGAATATTTTCCACTACCTACAAGGAGAGAAATCTTTGGAGACATGGCTTGTGCCAAATATTTTCCTATGCTTGGTGCATCAGCAGGATTCTGGCAGGTGTCTTAGGAAAACAGAGCACATGTTTGTGCACATTCTGCACCTCCTCTGGGAGACACTGTTTCTGCAGATGGCTGTTCGGGTTGTGTTTGGCGCCCACAGATTTTCACAGGAAAACACAGGAAAAAAACAATGGTGGTGGTATTAAAGGGTATTGAAGTATTAGGTGATATTCTTATCTGGGGAAGGCAGTAGAAAAGCATGACCAGAAACTCTGAGTAGCCAGAGGTTTACCAAAATACCAGCAGTAAATACTGTTAAGCAGAAATAACACATCTGGGAGAAAAATTAGGATGTGAGTAGGCCACTATACAGCCATTTCCAACCCATTTGCTTGAATAGGCAAGAAAGCTGAAGACTGCTGTGCCTGCCAGGGAAGTGCTGACTGCTCAAGCTGTCCAGCTCCAAAGCAGCAGGATGCTCCTGGACAAGGGTGTCCTGTGGCTGTGGCCACGGTGCCCCGTGGCAGGCAGCCCGTGGTGGCTCATCAGGACCTGTGGCAGGTTGGGCAGCAGATGGATGTTTTTAGGCAGTGACTTTGGCTGGAGCACAGCTCTGCTCTGGCACATGTGAAGCCAGAGGGCGGTAACTGAGAAATCATGGGTACAAACAGAAGTGGTGCCACTGCACTCATGTAGAGAAGGAGGCTTCTGCCTGAAATCAAGGGTGAAAAGTAACCATGTTCTGTAAAAAGCAGAGGCTGTTGGGCTGACCATAAGCCATTGTCCCTAAGGACCTAGTAAACTTCTTATAAGGATTTGAAACTCATTTTTGCAGCTACATTTTAACCTTTAATTTAAAATCAAATGCAAATCTGGGAAAAATTTACAGCTGCAAATATATTTTCTATACCACAAGTAGTCAGAGTGCAAAAACTGGAATTAAATTTCCCATAGGTCAGTCTGATAAAATAAAACAGTGTAACCTTGGACAAAATGATTGTCAGGAACTCAAGTGCATATTAGGAAAAGTACCACTATACTTTTTTTACAGTCTTCTCTAAATAATCAGAACTGATCTTTGTTGGTGGCAAGGTACTTGGCTAGTACCTCTAGTCTGGCAGTTATTTGTTCCTCTGAACTACTGGTGAGAACAAAAAGTAGTGAAATCCATGAGCAGTGGCCCATGTACAGCTTATTTTCTCACCCTGCTAAGATGGAGTTCCTGTTGTTTGGAAGCATTTTATTTAAAGGCACTGAGCAGTGATTCCAAAGGCACCATAAAAAATGTGCTTAAAAGGATACATGAAAGTCAACCAAGGGACTGAAAAATCTAAGAGAAGGGCCAGGGATGTTTTATATTGGCCTTAAATAAACAGTGCCATTGTGGGAAGTTAAATATGGTAGCATCTGCCAAAAATACTACTCAAGCAAAAGAGCCTATGTTGGTAGCAAAAGAAATATCTCCCCCTCTCTCCTCTCCTGGCATGAAGCAGGCGTAGGTTTGTTTATGTTGGCTATATAAACTTCATTGCTCCAAGAGAATTATTCTCAATTCCTGAAATAGACTCATTTGGAGATATTGGAATTAGAAAAGGACGATCTCATGTAGTAACTCTGTAACACTGCAGCTGAGTTTTCTCCATTATCAGACATTGTGCTTAAGCTGGCACGGAGATTTGGAGGGGTGACCGACGCAGAGCTAGGACCCAATCAAGTTCTATTTTTCGAGAGAGTCTCATACAGGCGCAGACCCCAGGAGGGTATGCAATTTGAGTCCCAGAATGTAGTATAAGCAAAACAAAAAGGTTTACAACCAACCTGAGAATTTGAGACCTGGGGAGCACAATTTGTCCACTAACCGAGTAAACACGATAGCTGCATTTTACAGCTCCAAATTCAAGAGGTCATTCCTGCCTGAAAAAGTACCAGTGTGTGCTTAATATCTGTTGAATACCACTGTAATCTGAGCCTCAGCTGGTCCAATAGGCAGGTCACAGAGGAAAAATATCTCCAAAACACACAGAGATTTGCATGCAGAAGGACAACGCTCACGTGTCTAGAGAACCGCAAAGGGCAGAAGAGGTACAAAGACTTTGCCTAATGCAACTGCAGCTGAACAATGGCTGGGAATCTGCTTCTTACATAAAGCAAAATTGCACAAACCACAATTTCTCCTCCTCGGGAACGCCGAGAGCAGTGGAGCTCACCTCCTGCCTGCAGCCGAGTTAGCCATTTTCTGCAAGGAGAACGTTACATTTAATCCAGCAGGGAGGTCCCCATTCAGGTCTCTTCCGAATGCTGCCTTTCAGCTTAATGTTTAATGATTCAAGCTGCCCTCATGCCTTTATGAATATAATATGAAAGGGCTGGAAAAAGAACTGTTTGCCTCTAAGATTCATTGCCATCAGATAAAACGATGATATTTATGTGGTGTATTATACTAAAGAAAATTACTCTACTGGGGCATAGCTCGGTGCTGGCAGAAACCATGAAAGTGACGCTAAATTTCTGGAACTGCTGTGAAAGACTGAAGAAATTTGTTATTTCAGTATCATGATAAGCAATATGGGCATTGAAATTCTATTCCATAAAAGACTGTATACTAACATTCAATCAATAAAACCCTTTGTTTTGTGGGGTTTTTTCCCCCAGGGTTTTTATTCAGGTCATGCCTCGGAAATGAACAATGAGAACATAAAATTTAAACTTTTACATTAAGCTGCTCAAGAGCTGAGAAGACTGAGTGCATGTAGAGAAAAATGCAGAGGATCTTCTATTCTCCACTTAATCATGCTGGTTACATTTTTTCTATTGTTCTGACTAGGACACACACAGAAAGCAAACAGTATTTATAGTATTAAAAAAAAATTCAGTTGCCATCCTTTATGCTTTCAAATGGAAGATGTGAGAATGCCACAGGCTGAAATTTTTATTCATGTAAATATGTATTTTTGTGTTTCAAGTGTTTGTCAGGCCAGAAGAGTGTAACAAATTGAATTTGACAGTTAATTTCTAATCACCTCCTTTATCATCCATTGCAGTGCAGTAATAAATCCTACTTCACCTCTCCTTTGGACTCTTTTTATTCTAATCACTGTGTTTCCATGGCTGTTGTTTTCATACTTCAACCTCCTTTTCTAGGCTCTAACATGTGCTTCACGATCCATTATCAGAGTTCCACTGTCTTGCAAAGCCCACAAACACCTAACATTTAGAAATACTACATTAACAAAGGGAAATGAGTCTGTAATTGGATTTTTCTCAATGTATTTAGTACATTCAGTGATGTATATCCTTCTACCATGTCATCTTCTGGCTTGATTCACACAAGAAAATGGTTAGCAACTAATAAAATAAGCTGATGAAACATTTTCAGGATCACTGTGTCCAGCAACAACCCCCTGGGCCAAGAATGACTTGGGAACAAGGGCAGTGAAGTTGTAATGGGAGGGAATGGAAATTCTACTTTGCATAAGGAGGCCAGAAGAGCTTGACATATTTAGTGTAGCAAAACAAAAGCTGATACAGAATGTCATTGCTTTCTATAAATACATCGGGAGGTTAAACATCAAGGAAGGAAAAGATCTTTTGAAGATAAAGTACAGTGTTGGCACAAGAACAAATGGGCATAAACTGCCCATGAATGTATTTTAACTGGAAGCTGAAAGACATTATGTAGCCAGTTGAGCAGTCATTGCTGGAGAGAGCAGACTTCCAGTGCAAGTATGGGGGCACAAGAGGGGCTGTAAGATGGAGTGTGAACAGCTGAGGAAAGGCATTGTGTGATGTGGCCTGGGGCTAGCGGGGGACTGGGCTCCAAGACACAGGGGGTCCCTTCCAGCCCTCTGTTCCTTTGTTTTAATTTTTCTCAAAGGTATTTGGAGATTCTGCATGGTGATGTCTCACAGCTGGTAAAGGATATGGCTCAGAGAAGAAAAAGAACTAAGCAACATGTTTTAGCTCTCCAGATGTATGTTATTACTTTATTCCCAATTCACAGGAAATGAACAATCATTTAGTACTGACAGGTACATACTGGAACTTACTATCTTTCTTTTAAACCTTAAAATAATGTACTACAGAAGTTTAACATTAACCTTAAAGTAGACTTCACAGTTTTGCCAAGGTTACTGTGATATCTTGTGAAACCTATGGAGGAAAACAGAAGAAGAAGGAGGCAGCAGGCAGAAATTATATAAATTGCTGCCAGAATGGCTGAAATGTTAGCAAGGTTAAAAAAAACCCCCATCATCCAAAGCTCTTCTGCTCGCAGAGATATCTCAATGAAAGGTCTCTTGGGAGCTGCAGAAGGTTAGGTTGGTCTGATTTTCATTGGGGTGTAACCCAAATTACCTTCTTAGTAGACAATTAGACAAGACAAAAGTAATGGTAAAAGCACCAAGTGTCTCACTGAATCAAAGGACTACAGTTTGTTAACTGCATTAAGTGGAGTGGGTTGCAGCTATATAAGGGTAGGTCATTTCAGGTCTAAGACAAGGTCAGTGTTGTTTACCAGGATGATTCAGTTTGGCTTTTTACATAACTTTTTAGTGTTTGCCTCTGAAGAGGTGAAGGTTAGGTATAATAGCAACTAAAGAAAAACTCAGGCCAATACTTTCTAATGTTGCTAGAGAGTTCAGCATGCCTTTCCTTAAAAACAGATAAGGCTGGGCACTCAAAAGCAGGCAAGTATCCAGCTTTATCAGCAGCCAGTTTGTCTAAAGGAGTAATCTGAGTGGCGTCTAAAAGCCAGCAGGCTGCTGCTCAGAGTGTCACCATTCCCACTTGCTCCTTTTCCACTGAGCAAGTCAATGCCAGAAGGGACATTGGAAAGTCTTGGTTTTCCCAGACATGCCTTGAACTGGCAAGTCAGGAAGATTTCTAAATAGCAAATGGAAACAGAACCATTCAGGTTGAAAGGGTCTTCTGGATGTCACCTTGCCTAACCTGCTCTTCAAAGCATGGTTAGCCTGCCCAGCTGAGGTTTGAGTATCTCTAAGAACAGCTATCACAATCTCTCTGAGCAACCTGGCCATTGTTCAACTATTCTCACTGGGATTTTTTTCTCCCATGTCTGATTGGAATTTGCCATTCTTACATTTGTCTTGCCTGTTATCTTTCTGCTGTGCAGCTTCAGGAAGAGTCAGTCCCATCTTCTCTGCAGCCATTCCCAAGGTAACTGAAAACAACAGTGAGATTTCTCCTGATCCTTTTCATCCCCAGGCTCAGCAAAGCCAGTTCTCTCAACCTCACTTTATTGTCTCTTGCTTCAGCCCCTTGAGCATCTTGCTGGCTTTCTTCTGGACTCTGCCATGTATCAGTGTTTCTGTTGTACCAGAGGATCCCATGCTGGACGCATGATTTCATACAAGGGCTCATGATTGTCAAGGGGAGGAGAATAGTCCGTTCCTCTGACCTTTGGCTTTACTGTTACAGCCCAGTATGCAGAGGCACACTACTGACATGTTCAACTTGTTGCTCACCAGGACTGCCATCTCCTTTTCTGGAGAGCCAGGACGAGTCCAGCTGTTGGGTTAATTCAGCCCAGGTGTAGCTTTTGTGCTTTCCTTTGTTGAACTGCAAGAGTTTTCTCATGGCCCATTTCTCCAGCCTGTTTATGTCCTCTTAAATGGCAGCTCTGCCCTCCAGAATAGTGACCCCTCTCCCCAGTTTGATATTATCTGCAAATATGCTGAGAGTGCATTATAGATTATTGTCCAAGAGACTGAGTAATATATTAAACAGCATCAGCCCTACTGTTAAATCCAGTAAACTATTCAACTAGTTACCAGTTAAACTGAACCATTGGTTAATTTTCTTTGAGCCTGAAAATTCAGTCAATTTATCACGGATCTTCAAGTCCAGCCATCCATATCTCCTCAGTTTGGTTACAAGGATGCTATGGGAAATCATCTCTGAACAATTAAATCAGGGGAAATGCCATCCATTGTATTCCCCTCATGTACAGAGCCAGACACCTTATCACAGAAGGCAACCAGGCTAGCACAATTTGCCCTTAAACAATATCATTTGGGTTTTATTCTGAATTTCATATTAAAATTCTGAAATTACCACCTTTTCCCTCCAATATCCTCCTTCCAACAGTGTAACTCCCACTATATTACTAACATGGTTGGGTTTTATTCTTGAGGCAGGATCAGCTACCTAACACTTTCAAATCTCTGTCACCAAGACTCAGAAGCTGTCCTGAAAATCATCCTGATGTTTGCTCATGAATCTTTTCAAACACCTTTAAAAATAAGGCTAAGCAGGGGCCCCTGCCCTTCCTTCATTCATTCATTTTAGATGAGCCAGAATTAAAGATACAGGTAGGAAAGCTAACTTCACTTTTCACTTTCCATTTCTATATTTTTCCCTGTGTGCACGTACATTTGTTTCACTAGAATCTGAGAAGTCTCTTTTCCTCTTTTTATGCTGTGCTAGGAAAGATAATAAATGGACTAGCACCCTTTTTTGGTTTTTTTTGAGCTTATGCACATCCTCATTTTCTTTTCACCTTTTTTTTTTTTGATGGATATTCATGTGCCTTTGGCTACACTGAAGTCTTGCAAGTAACTGTAAGGCTGAACTACCTGCAGGTAATTTTTAGTACCCTCAGAGGAATGTAGTTAACTTCAACTCATCTCCAGTCTGAGTTGGTGCTTTTTGAAGTAGGTCTTCATGGGGTGAACAGGAAGACTATGAGGGTTTTATTATAGTTGGCTTCCTTTACTGCATTAGCGTTTATATTTTCCCAGTAGAAATCCCCAAATTGAAAATATAGAGGTGTCAGCTAGCACCACTTTATTCAAGGTTGTGTCAACATTTCCTATAAACGTTGTTTTTCTAGGGTTTATAACTAGACCGTAAAAATGTGCTCAATGCAGAAACTTGGCATAGAAGAGTTCAGCCTGGGAGAGAATTTTCACAGTTAAAAATTAAAAAGTCCACTCAGCTGGTTTTAACTAATATCCATGTAATTAAATGGAAATTAGTTGATTTAAAGATACATTTTTACAGCATAATTCAAAGCAAGCTTTTATTTAAAAGAATAAATTCACCAAGGGATTATTTCATTAATGTTATCTTGTTGCACTCAGTATTTTTGAAAAAGTCAAAATTACTAAGGTATTGCACACTAGGAAATAGTGACTACGTCTGCAAGTGCTGGTTTGTATAAGCCTCTTCGCTACACATAAGGGAATATTTTTAATAGGTGGGGCTAATAGTGCATAATATGATGTTTGCACAATATTTCCTATTATTAAATTGCATTTTGAGACATTGTCAAGTTTTAACCATTTGGGATGATATTTCATATTCCAGGTGTATGCCTAAGGTGGAATTTTTGGAAAAAATTTTGTCAAAACAGTTTAGCAGATTCTGGGACCAAGAATTGAGAAAATACTTTGTTTTGTTCATATTACCCAAAAAATTATAACAAACGTTTTTTCAAAAAGGCCCAGTTTCTCAGGAGTTTGTAGCAGTGACTCAAAATGCAGGAGTGGAGCAAAGTGGCCTTTTCTGTTGGGAAATGCCTGCTGCTGTTTTTGTAGAAGTCTCTCATTTAGGTCCAGTTAGAAACTTTTGGAATAAAACCTACTTTGCCCATGCTAAGTAGAGACATTTTAATTTAGGAATTAATATCTCCATGCATCCCACCTTTAAGGCACACATGCAAGTTTCTCAGGGCTGCTGGAGTGGATGAAAGAAGATGCTGTTTGTCCACGGAGAGTGACTGCACATGTTCTATCCCCTCACAGCTCCTGCCTGGCCCAAAGCTGGTATGTGCATCATCTTTACCCTGAGCTGAATGTACTCCTTCCAAAGTCAAAGAAAGTTAATTTCTCCAAATTTGGATGCTCAAGTAAAAGTCAGGGATGGGAAGAAACATCCCTGCCAGAATTGAGGCAGTGTAAACAAGGAATTCTTTGGAGCAGCTGGAAAGAAGGCAAAAACTTGACTAAAGGAAAACAACAAACAGATGGTTGAACCAAGAAGTAGAAACTGATTAGGAGCAGGAATTCACTGACCAAAGAGCAGGGGACGTGACAGTGGTGGGGGTCTGGGCTCCTCGGGTAAGAAGACTGAGACTGAGAGCCAGCATCTGGGACTGTGGCAGATGTTGTGAGAGAACTGGGCAAGAAAAAAAATGCTCTTTCTTGAGAATATATGAGCCTATATCTCATAGGTCAGGCCAGGCCAAAGTTTTAGACACACATCTGAATTTCAGAGGATGAGTTGTGAACTTTGAGTATGGAGCCAAGCACTGCTCCAGACACTAGGGAGTCCTGGATGGTGACTTGTAAATCCAAGAATTCACCCTCTGGATGTTTTTCTCCTTTTCTAATACTTTAAAGACACTAAAACTGCATTATGGTGTACTGTCAGTGTCAGTGTTTTGCATATGCAGTTGATGTGACTGAAGTAAAGA
Source organism: Ifrita kowaldi (assembly GCA_013398055.1). Classification (NCBI taxonomy): domain Eukaryota; kingdom Metazoa; phylum Chordata; class Aves; order Passeriformes; family Cinclosomatidae; genus Ifrita; species Ifrita kowaldi. The sequence continues at coordinate 492,192 of VZRS01006544.1, forward strand.
TCTTCAGTCATCACTGGGGAAGAGCTGCTCCCCACAGCTGGGAGAGGACAGCATGGACTTCTGCGTGGAAACAGCAGAGGAGTGCTCACAGGGCAACATCTTACAAAGTTCAAGGCGATGTTATGAATAGTCCTATGGTCCTTGTTCCAGATGTAAACCAAAACTTGGTCTCCTAAATGTCTTTCTTCTGAGCAAATAGCAGAACAATGGCAGAGTGAAAGATCTAAGAGAAACTTTCTTTGGTGTTGAGCTCCCCGAGATGGAAATACTATACATACCAATTAAATACAGCCAGGCTGTTTGAACTGCTGTGTTTTAGTAAGCAAGCAGTATATCACAGCAACACCTGAGGGTGCTGCTTTGATCACAGCCTGTCAGCATTTCCGCTGTGAACTTTGTTTATTAGAGGTAGGCTGCAAAAGATCTCTCTATGCTGAAATTTCAGTGCAAAGCCTGTCCCAGTCATCAGTTTAGAGAATCAGGAGAATAGAAGCTCACATAATAATGTCATACTCCTGTGTGGGATTTTCTTTTTAAATCTGAGGCTTTTCTCCTGGAAACTAAAGTTTCTATATCATCTTCAAAGTGCATTAATCCTTACAGCATACTGAAGAAGAAAATCAAACATCTGAATTATTTAGAGAGGTGCTTGAATGGCTGAAAAACTTCTCATCAAATTTTCATCCCTTCATTTTGTACAGTTTTCAGGACACAAACTAAGCATTCCTCATCCTGTCTTCCTGCTGGACTCCGAGGTGGTTAAACCACATCTAACTGGAATAAAAGACGGGGTGGGGGAGAGAAGAGAAAGGAAGTGTCACATCCTCTGCTGTGAATAGCTAACACGCTCACAGCTATGCTGAACCGAATGCTCAAATCCTTCATCCGCCTGCTTTGGAGCAGGCGCCTGGGATCGGGTGTCTCTGCCGCGCACTCTGATCACTGGGTCTCACTGCCGGGTCTCTCCCAGGCTCCCCTGCTGAAGCCGCTCTGCTTTGTATGAGCTGATTAAATATTCAGAGGATGGGAATGAAAAGGGCTCTGCGGCTTGGGGTGGGGGTGCTCATCCAGGAGGCCGGCTCCCAGTCCCCGTGCCAATGAATATTTAATCGCTTTGTACGAAGTGGAAGAGTTTCAAAAGGAATCCCTGAAAATCTGTAGCTTGGCAGCTCGGGTATTTAACCGAGAAGAGTCTTGGGTCAGAGCCCCTTTTCAGTATTGTGCGGGAGAAGGGATTTAGCAGTAAAACCCTGAGAAATGCTTTGGCCACTACAGTCTTCAGGACGCAGCTTCAGGGTCGTTGTGTGAGAGCTGGCTTCGGCAGCCAGCTCAGAGGAAGGAGCGCTGTCCTTCCCACCCCAATTAGCCGTGTGTGCCCTGCTGGGCTCCGAGCACTGTGATCCCTCCCAGGCAGTGTGCAAGGACCTCAAGACACCCGCACTGCACGGGCTGTGGTGGGGGGCCGAACTTCGCCATTGCAATATAGATACCTCTGAGTCCCTCGGTGGCTTTTGCGCTGGGGCTGTCGCTCAGCAGTGTCGTTTTTCACCTTCCCGAGAAGCATCCAGCGATTTCCTTGGGCTGAGGTGAGGTTGTGCGCTCGCTGCCGGTGAGGCACTGCCAGCTGAGAGGACAGGGTCTGAGCAGGCCCTCCCGGATGAGGTTGGAGTTGTAGCGTTGGACAGTTTGTACTGCCCCTTTCTTGGTCAGTGGCTGCCTTTTGGAAAAGAGGACATTTTAGAGAGCCTAGCATCTTTTATTGGTACAATATTCATGAGACAAAAAAATAAAAAAAGAGTCTGTTTTATGATCACAGCAACCTTCACTACATATTTTTATAACTGCATAGGAACAAGTAACTATGTTATGATAAACTGGAGTCACTTTGTATCTCCACCCGTTTATAACTATAGGTACATGTATATATCAAGTAACATAAACATACGAGTGTATACATGCATCTTTGTCAATAAAATTCAGTGCTCACACAGTCTGGAAGTGATCATGCCTGGCTATCAACAAAGCTGTCCTCCCCAGCGCCCTGCCGAACATTGCCATGGCTTATAGTATCACTTCAGCAATCAAACGACAAGTTCATTGTGGATGAAACCCCAGCCTGGATTCAGAGAAATATTTACAGATGTGCTTAACTTTCCATGAGTGAAATTCCACCCCGTTTAGTAACGCACTTGATTTCAGCAAGATCCAGCTGCTGCTCCAGGGCTGACATCCCTGGCTGTGCTGGTCCTTCTCTGAAGCAACCTGGGCACATTGGTATTACCTACAGATTATTGGTTTTTTATGGGAGCTTGATGAAAAGAGGACTAGTTGTTCTTTATCAGGTTTTGTGGTGTGGGAGAGAGAAGCAGCAAGGACTGCATAAAGGACACCAGGGGGGCTGCCTCCATCGTGCTGCTGGAGCCCACACTGCCCTGCCCTTCCTGCAGCACTAACCCTTCGGGCTGAGCTCCCCGGGAAACTGAGGCAAGCGCTGGCCAGAGCTGCGGGTGGGCTCCTGGGGGTCCCAGGGGGCTGCACGTGCTGAAGGGCCCGGCTTCTCGGCCTTCCCGCAGGGCTGATGCTCCCCTCCAGAAACGTGACCTGGGGGAGCACCCTCATCTGCCTTCATCCCTCCTCTGCCGGGTCACGCTCTCAGTGTGAGAAACCGCACCAGCTTTGGAGTGAAACCGGACCCCGCACGCCCGGTGAAGGTGACCAGATGTCATGGTTTCACCAGCAGCAGTAGCCCCCGGAGGAGAATCGCCCGGTCGCCAAAACGCCCCACTCTGCCAGTCCCCCCGCGCAGATGGCCAACTTGGGAATCCCACCCCAGCGCTGTCGCTTGGGAGATGCCGATCGGCCAAATCTGCTGCTGTCAGCGAAAGACAAAACCTCTCCCAAGCCGTGCGGCTGGCGATAAAAGGGAGCGGGCACAGGAGCAGCCCCGTGGAGGCCCCTCGGGAACAATGGCAACCCTTTCGGGAGCCGGCGAGGCAAGGCTGGACAAAGGCTCACGCTGCCCCCAAACTCCAGCTGCTGCCTCAACACAAAACAGGGGGCTGCAAATTTGGTTTCTTTCATCTAAATCCTCTTAAGCGGTGCGAACGCGGAGAGCAGGCGAGCACCCTCGCGTGTCACACTCCCTCCCTCGGCCGGCAGTGCGCGCAGCCTCGAGTGCCGGGCGACAATTTATTGCGGGTTTATTCGACTTTGTAGGAACGGGGCGCTTTCCGTGGTGGAAGCGGAGCAGGGAAACGGGCAGCGGAGGGACATGGAGAGTGTTGACCAGAGAATTTGTGCCTGCCCTGCGCTGTTTTGCCTGGAAAAGGCTGAACTTTTCGTGTTCTGAAAAGCCAGATGAACAGCACAAGTCATTAGTCACCCAGGTATTTACAGTGTTTTTCCTATTTCCTTTCTCCCATGGCCTCTGTGGTCAGCAGTATAAAATTCCTAGGCACTCCCACCTAAACACAAGTTTCCTGTTTATGCTCTCAGTGGCTTTTATGTTTAGCTGTTAAAACCCGTTGTCTAAAGTACCATAAAACAATATGAACAGAGGCTGCAGGTGAGCAAGCAGGGGGAGAAGAAGCAAAGCCGTGAGCAGGCTGCGCGGAGGCTGCTCTGGCCGGGGAAGCGGGGCTGGGGGAACAAAGGAACAAAGCTCCCCGGCAGCCAGGCTGCTGCTGCCCCAGCGCCGCCGGATGCGCCCGCGCTGCCGCCGCCACCTCAGCCCGGGAGCTGGGCTGGCTGAGCTTCCTCATCTCCAATCAGCTGAAAACACCTGACATAAAAGCTTAGGTGGGTCAGTGGGTAGTAAAAGTCAATCGAGGTTTGTGTTATTAAATAACGTAGAGTTGTTTAATTTGTGACGCTTCTTTTGAGTGTTTTCATTACGGTAGCCTTGCAGTCACGCTGCTCCTGTTTGGTCCGGCAGCATTGACACCATGTAAGTTCCTCCTTTAATGTAAGTAATGTCTGCTTCATCCTGAAACCTAGGAGAAAAGTTGTCGGCAAGAGCAGCGCTGAGATTCTCTGGAGCTGCAGGAAGGGAGAAGCTCCAGCGGACCGTCAAACCTGCCCCTGGAGCCACTGCAAATTCCTGCTCTGCCGCAGGCTTTCCTGCACCTTGGTCAGACTGCACAAACACTTTTAAGTTATGCTGACATCAAGAACATCCAGTTTGAGACGCTTTGCTGTGACCACATGAGAACATAATTTCTGAAGACACAAAACGTGGTAGCAGATTACCACACTATAGATTTAGATAGCTCTTCCCAGAGCCTTTGGGTAACATTATATCCATAGCTGTATCTATATCACAAGGTAATATTATACATTGATCAACTAATTTTTATCACCCCCACAAATATGCCAACTGTTCAAAATAACATTATCATTGGCTTTATTACCATTGAAATAAAACCGAATAATTATAAAAATACAAAATAGACCTTAATCCACCATAAAATTTGTTATTAAAACTAACCTGATTTCTGCGAAAAACTTTCATACACAACAGTGTGATTTAAGGACCTTTGTCAATATTGTCTTTGATTTTTTTGGTTGATTTGGCTTAGCCAGACACTTACAGCTATTTAAACATAATTTTGTGTATTTAATTATATCATACATGATGTCATTTTTTACTACAGACACCCTTGACATTTAATGTATTTCATCCAGTAATTAGTAAAGAATAATTAAGTTTTTACTACTGTAACTGCTTTTCATGATCCTGTGTCTTCCAGAACAAGATAGAGCAGGAGTAGCAAAGTTTATGTTTCAGATACTAAGATTTATTTGCTTTCAGGTTATACATCAGTACTTTTACAGTTTCTTCATACAAAGCAAGTACTGGGATGAAACAACATGTTACAGAATCTCTGTGTTCCCTCATGGAGATTAGCATGAGTGAATAATAGATCCACTGTGTTCAAAATCACAACATACACAGGGAGACAATTTTATACATATAATATATATAATTGTATAAATTTTTATGTATAAATGCATATTTATATTTTATATATATTATAGTGCACATATAATATATATAAATACTTGTGATCTATGTATTGCATAGGTTTTTGATTTTTTGCTTAGTGACACTAAAACAGTTCTAAGATGCATACAAAGACTTCATATGCAATATATGTAGCATCTTCTTGACAGCTCTGTCTGTACTGGCAACTCTCTCATGAGCAATAATCACTTCACAAGCTTTTTTAAACACTCTTTTTTGAATACAGATGGTCTTATTTCCAAATATCATTAGACTTTGTATGATCACAGTGGAGCACTGGCCACTGTTCCTTTGTCCATGTTGAAGCTTTGATTTTTTATTATTTTAGCCTGAATTTCAGGCCCTTCAGCAGCCATCCCATGGGAACAGTGTGCTACCTGGAGCACAGCATGGACCGAACCTGTGTTTGTACGCAGTGGGCTCCCAGAGCACGTTTTTAAGTGTGTGTTTCATCTGAAAGGCATTGGGTTCATCTCTTCCAGGTCCACTCCACAAACAAAAAGAAAGCACAGGAAGTGGAGACCACTGGGAGACTGGCTTTGGAAGTTGGCTCCTGGCCCAAACTAAGACACTGGTGTAGATGCACCAGGGTTCAGGTTTGGATCTTTCTGTCATGGTTCCTTCAGATCCTCTATTCAAGTACACAGAATTCAGAAGAGTGTGTTCTCAAATCTTATCTTCTGACAACCTCTTTGCCACCCTGTTCAAATGAGCCCCTTCCCTGCAGAAGTTCACATACCCTCCTCCTGGTCCTTAGCTGACATCACTCCCTCCCACTGCAGAGATGGGGGAAAAATCTGTTTGAAAGCACCTCTCTGGCCTGGCTGTCAACAGAAAATTAACTTAATCTGCAAACCAAGCTAATATGTAGCTATGATGAAGAATTACAACAAGTGAGACAAGGGGGGAAAAAAGAAAAAGAGATGGGAAGTCTTTGAAGAAGTCAACAAAAAGGAAATACTTTCATGTAGTCTTAATTCAGCAAATCACTTCAGTTTCATGCTCAACATCCCAGAGAGGCAGCAGCACCTGGAGTGTGTGTAGGCAGAAGGTAGACAGGGAAATGACTCACTGGTGCAGGAACACAAGAGGGGAAGCCGGAGCATCATCTGTGGGAACCTTTGAAGGGAAAAGAAAGTGTCTCAGCTGACAGAAGGTTACAAATCTTCATGCTTGTTGCAATGTGTGCATCCGACCAACAGCAACAGCAGCCAAGGAAGCATGAAGAGGAAAAACTGCTTTAAGAAAAGCAATCTGAAACCTGTATTTGATTCTACAGGCAATAAAGCTTTTACCAGTGCTGAGGCAAAACTAGACCTGGCAGAATGTGATCTTTGCCTTGCTGCTACTTCTCAGGTGAAAGCAAGCAGAAGTTTCCAGCAAAGCACATTTTGTTTCCTCTACAGCTTACAGGGCCTCTGTAAAAATGTAGCAAGAGAGGACCTTCTTGTGGCCAAATTCTACCCATACCAGTGATGATGCACAAGTGTGTCCTTCACTCCTCAGACTCTTAGGAAGCACAGCCTTCCCTTTCTCCTGTCACAGAAGCTCTAGTGCCAATAAAAATATAAAATAGGCATAACAAATTTGTTGTTCCTTTGTCAGGTCACTCAACAGCTGTGCTCCTGAAAGCCAGAGAGCTTTTGGCCGCCCTGAGGGATCCAGGCAGTCTCCAAGCTGAAAGTGCAGAGGGTTGAGTTGGGCCAGAGGAGGAAGGACTGAGTGGGCTTCCTTCTCGAGTGCTCAGTCAGGAGGTGATGATGGGGACCCTGTTCCTCATGGTGCAGCTGCCTGTGGTGGCTCTTGCAGGCAGGGCTGTGTCTGTCAAACTGCAGCTCCAGAGCTGAGAATTGTCTCAGGTGACTCAAGGCTGCCCTGACAGTGTCCCACCTGGGCGATGGAGTCCCTGCTGTGGCCGTGCTCCCCTCATGGCCACCTGCATTTCTAGAAGCATCTCCTACCAGTCACTGCACTGCAAGGGCTTGTGCTGGTCCAAGCAGGCAGCAGAGAGGCAAAGCAGCATCTTTTCTCTTGACTGTATTCCCAGCCAAGATAGAGGTCACCCCAAGAGAGGTTTTTGTGGGAGGCAGGAAAAAGGGGAGGGGCAGCTCTTAAGGAGCAGCCCAGCTAATGCTGGAGCCAAGACAGCCCTTGCAGCCATGGAAGGGAAGCCATTGCCCCCATGCCCAGGCACCTTTATAAAGAGAGCATTCTCCCACTTCCTCCTGGTGCTGCATGAAAATCCACAGCAACCCAAAAAGTTTCTTCTCTCTTCTCTGGCTCACCACAGAGCTGCTTCTCACAGCACCACAGCTGGAAATTCAACTTTAAAAGAAAAATGTTGTTTTCTGTACCCCTGACATTCAAAAATGGAATACTGACATGGATCTGGACACAAATCTGATCTTCCCTGGAAATGCTTGGGCTGGGCCCATTTTTAACTGCAAAAAGTAAAATTACAAAATACGTGCTCCCTGCCTCATGCAGACATGCTACTCTTTCCTCCCTAAATTTCATACATCTCTTATTAAAGAGGAAACCAGAAGTTCCACTATTTTCTGTGATTATGGCTATTGAATTTGCATTTTGGCTCAACTGATATGATGGGTGGTCCAGCTAATACACAAAGCTTGACTTGTTCTACTCCTGAACTACAGCTGGGTGGATCTTCTGTAAAGAAACTTGAAGCCAGGTGGACACAGATAGAGATCACAGGCCAAGTTGGATTCAAGTTTGCAGAGAGTCACAAGGCTTTCAGCAGACGTGGACTAGTTTCTGCTTCCAGGTGGGAGTCAGACTAAACTCTGGCTTCATCTGTTTTTCTGGAAATCCCAAAACAAAGCACAGCTCAGCAGTTTGAGAGAAGTTTGGCTTCGTCCTTACTAATTTAATAGCGAACAAATCCATGCAAAGGAAAATGGCACAAAATAGCTTCAAGAACCCCTGAAGCTAGGACTGCTGAGATTAATTTACTGTCCCAGATTACTTCCCTAGTGTAAGTACACAGTTATTTCTGCCGGTCGACTCCCTTGAAGTCAGTAGGAGTTTTGTAACATGTTCCATTGCTGCAGTCACTTTCCATTATCCATGGGTGGCTTCTCTGCTGGCAGATAAGCTGCATCCTGGGCCTGAGCCAGCTGAGCCAGCTCCTTGCAGCTCAGCCAAGATGGGGCTCTGAGCTCAGCCCTGGCCCTGCACACCTCTGGGTGACCATGGAGCAGGCACTGGAGCTGGCTGCCTTGATCTGCTGTGAAGGCAGGGAAACTTTAAAAGGGTTGGGAAAGGGGAAGGATGGTGACAGAAAGTAGTAACAGGGCTTCAAACAAATAGTTAAAGTCCTTTGAAAAACAGTTAATGTGGGATGTGCACATTTAGAGTTCACTCCTCGCTATTGACTGAGTTTTTCTAAGTGGAAGGAAAAGATCTGTCAGTGCTTCTAAACCCAAAGGAGCAGGGAAGGTATTGCAGAGTTGAACCTCCCTGTGGGCACCAGCCAGCCTCATCCTGCCCGGGGGAGAATGCTGCCTGCTCTCATGCCCACAGGCAGGCATTGCCCCTCTCCTCCCCCCACTGCTGGGTGCTGGCAGGCCAGACTCTACTCCTGCATGGTTGCCTAATTTACCCAAAAGTAATGACCTCAGGTTTGAGCTTTCACTTGCATTTCAGGCAGAACCCCCAGAGTAAAGAATTGATCCAACAGGGATGAACCTTGCTCAAATGAGCAATTTCTACTTAGTCTCTTTCTGATGGAGAGAGGATGGAGAAAATGAAGTGCAAAACCCATCTATTTACCAAGTCCTTGTTGATTCCAAACAGCTCTAATATGTACAGTTCTGCCTTTATGGAGGACACCACATACACTGTATATACACATTTATTTACTCACAGGCACAGGTTGCGTGGCAAGTTATCTGTGGAATGGTGTCTTGGAGCTCTACCAAGTCAAGGAGGAAATGTAACTACACAGGCTGGGGAGGGGGGGAATTCAGAGAAGGTGTTTTGTTAGCTAATCCAAAGGAAAGAGTGTTAACGTGTATCTGTGATGCTGTGTGCAGGGAAGGCTAAAAAACAGTAAGCATAGAAAAGAGAGGCACTCAACCTGTGAAAAATGTATAAAATAGTACATTTAATCATCAGTCTTTATTTTCCAGCAACAAAACTGGTTTTCATGGAGCTCTCCACTCCTAGCCTCAAGTCCCCTTGTTTTCAGAGATTTTGTGTGGTGAAGGAGCTGTCTGTGACAGCACAGCGTGGACATACCTTGCATGACTGGCACAAACAGCCTTACCCCAGACCCCAACAATAGCAGTGTAATATCTTCTTCCCTCTGGAGTTTTATATCACGCAAGATTTCCCAAAGCTGGAAAACTGCCACAAAAGGTATCAATCCCTTTCAGCCAGTTTTGAAAAAAGGTGAATGCACAAAGTTCCCTGTGCTAGGGCACCTTCTCTGATGCTGTATCCATTGAGCATGCAGAAGCTCTCAATTGTTCCCCACTGAATTCAGAGCTGAAATGCCAGATCTGCACAGAGGTCCATTTTAGGGCCTCTTCTGGTTGTTTCTGTCTCTCAGCGATGGACAGCTGCTGACGCTGGCTTGTCCTCAAACCCAACAGTGTGGTAAGAGAGGAAGTCCACTCCAGTCAGCATTTAGCTCAAAACAGGAGGAAGTGCCCCTAGCAGTGATCTGGAGATACCTTTGGATCCTCCAGGTGCCACTGAAAGGATCTCTCTCTTCCAGCACCATGCAGTACCATCAGAGCTGTCACTCTAGAGCTGTGTGGGGCCAGAGGAAAGGTTGGGACATGCCTGACACTCGGGCACCCAGGTAGGCATGAGCCTTACGAGGCTTTCTTTGGTCAGGACTCCAGGTTTCATTCCACAAGGCTACGAGAAACTCCACTAGAAATTCTGAAATTACCTGTGAGGAGCACATTGCCATTCAAAAATACCCAAGAGAGTATAGAGAAGGTGGCTTGGGGGCCTGTGGTGGTTTCACCAGCAGGCTCTGGTGAAAAGTGCTGTTGAGCTTCGTTGCTCTACTGCTTTCTATGCAGGGATGTGGGGGCACGAAGAAAAGGGGTGAGACAGATGTGTCCCTAAATCACAACAGCAAACATCATCCTAACAAAAGTACTCCAAATTCAATGGTCACATGACAGAATGCTGTAAATCCTGAGTAACCTCACTTGGCTAAGAGTGCATGACGGATGTCAGATTTTTTGAACAGAAAGACTTAAATCACCTCAAGTTGAGAACTGCATTAAGGATCAGAGAACAGACAGAATCCCTGTCCTCTCCTCCCAAGCAGATTTCTCCTTGATATATGGCTCCCAAAGTATGAAGAGCAAGAAGTTGTCCAAGTAAAAATCAGCTCAAGGTGTGTGGGATGAGAGGTAAAAAAGTCCGAGACACAGATACTGGTGGAGATTTGGCAATGTCTCATATCAAGCAGAGTGAAAATTTCAGACATCAGCAGTTTGGTCTAAACCCACTGTTTCACATGTGGGTTTTACAAACCCAAGCTTGTACAACAGATGTCACAAAACGTCCCCAGACATATCTAAAAGACAATTCACAGGCAGCTCCTGCCTTCCTAAACGTTTTAGGGATTTAATCCATAATCCAAGAGTTTGATCTCAGGCATGTAAATGTTTGAATTAAATGCTTGATTTGGACCTGGCTCCTCATCCTGTCTTATTTCTGCTTGGGTTTATTGGGAATACAAACCTTCAGAGTGTGGATGTGTCATCTATTTTGTTTCTGCTGACTTTGGCATGTGAACATATCCTGCTCATAAAGACGACGAGGCTGATCCCCACTGTGGCCAGCTGGATGTATCTCATAAGGGACTACCTCCTGTTGAAGTAAATTGTTTTTATTCCTCAAACAGAAGCCAGGGGATTTCCACAATTAATGGTCCGCAATGTTGGAATGCCTGAAATCTCAAAGAAAACAGGTTGTCAGAGCACTACATGTAGGGCCTGGGGAGTGGTAGCCTGCAGAATTACCCCTCCCTAGTTATGGAGGACCCAGAAATTTGTGCTGCAGGTAGGTTCATACTAACTGATACGGATAAAATTTGCCAAAACCCACAAAATGTAAATAAAATAACAAAACAAAGCAAAACAAAACATCTGCTATTTTGTATGCATGGAGCTGCTGCAAGGTGCTGAGTCTGCACAGATGCCTCGCAGAATGATAAGCACTCTGGTAATTGGAGAAATGTTCTTTTGGGTATGGTAAACGATACCTATGTCCAAGCAGTCTTGCACAAACCCTGTATACCCAGAAACAGAAAATGCCATCCTGAATACATTTATTAGTTTTATTTCTGCATACACTGTTCCTGATTTATCCCAGCCATGTAGTTATTTCACATGCTAACAGGGATCCGGCCACTTCAACCAAGGACATGTGGAGAAGTGGGAAAAGACTGAAGCTCCAGCCTGGTTAGGTACTGCTGATTCTCAAAATACTCATATTCACAGAGGGAACCTGTGTGATCATCTCAGGGGCTGCCCATGTGCTGTAACCCAGCTGTTGAATACTGCCCCAAAACCCATGGAGGTGTGTGGGGCAGGAGCAGCTACACATAAAACCTGCACATGAAAGGTACTGAAAGTGGAGAAAAGCGTTCTGCCATAGTGTGACTTTTGGGAGCCTGGAAAGGGAGTAGTGTAGCTACTGTAGCACAGATCTACACCACAGCTCACTGTGCATTAAAAGCACTCTAGCCACCCATCAAACCAACAGAGCAGTCAGCATTTTCACATGTTCTCTCTTTTAATTTTTTTTGCTGGATACAAAATGTACTTGGCCCCCGAGGGTAATGGCCTGGGGAAGAGGCAGATGATTAAGCCCATGTACATGTCAACCCACTCATCACTCTGCTGCATGGTGGCCTCGTTACCCATTAGTGAAGCTCAAAGAAAGTCTGGTAGAGTGCAAAGGATCCAGATGAAATTTTACTTACCACATATTTAAATAATTATTTCTACAGCAACATGATTCACCTTCCATTCTTTGTAAAATCCCCCATGATGTACTCCCATCCACTATCTGTTCCAAAAGCCGTTGCATCCTCTTTTTAATGAGTATCAGATGCATCCTTGTAATTTAGACCAGCTTATTCAAGTTTGGCCTTCTGCAACCAACTCTTAGAAATATGTCCTATATTTATTTGAAAAGAAAATGACACTGAAATCAAAAACACAAAAGGAACTGGGCCCAGTGGTCCGGTGCTATGTTTGGAACATGTGCTATCGAACCAAAAGCAGCTTAACAGCCCCAATGGGTTTTGTTTGGCATTTAGTGGGAAGGTACCTGCCAGAGCTACCTGTTTCAATGTGTGGCCATACATTAAATAGTCCCACCACTTTCTAATCTGCTAGATCCCACCTCTTCTTTGTCCTCTTCTTCGCTTTCTTTGGAGGGAAGGGGCTATGGGTCCTGGAAGCACAGAAACATGTGAAAACAAACAAGCCTTTCTCATCTGCCGTTTTGCATCTAAATTCCCCTTCTGCATTGAAGACCCACTGTGAATACAGACATATGTTTTTAAAGAGACACAGTTTTGTCTTGCTGATCACAATGTAATTACAAAGCTATTTGGCACATACAGGAACTTCTGTACTAATTTGGCACTATCCCATCCTACTACTGGCAGCATTGGTTTTGCTCCCTGTTGGCGACTCTCCTAGATGTCTTACGGCTTCTGGAAACATCAGCCATGCCTATTCAGGGAATAAGTTTGGCAGGATGCTGACACCTTGTGCAGTACATCCAGCAGCAATGTGGCTGTGTGATGTTGGCTCATTACCAGACTCCACCACTGGATCTTCTGATGGGGTGTGGTGTTATAGAGACAGGTGCATGGTTTGTATTATGAAAGCCAGCATGGCATTTCTCATTAACTCAGCTTCAATTACAAGGTTTAATTTGAGTTATGCTTCAAAGTGGGGTCCTATGTCAATTCCTTAATAGCTTCTTTTGCTGAAGAACTTAAAGGAGAAAGCAAGTGTTTCCTCCTTTGGTCTCACTTGCTTTAATAGGAAAGGACACATCCAGCTCCTGAGTGATGACCTTTCAGGTTTCAGAGGTCTCAGATAGTCTTGTTGATGATCCATGGGAATATGGGTCTCACTAATCTAATGCGCTGTCTCCAGCATCCATGTCACTTTCATTGGTGTTGAGAAAACATGTATTGCTGGTTCCTATGTGGCAATTCTGGAAGAGAAGAGCTCATCACATTTACAAAAGACTATTTTCATCAATGAATATTTTTAGAATGATTACTTGGCCAATGACTACTTTCTTCTTGCTGTTTGGGTATTTTAGCTGTCCCACTAAATCAGGACTCCATGCACTCCAAGTGAACACACAGGCAAAGCATGAAATGATCCAGTGTGGTGAAGCCTTCACCTGATCTACTTCAGGACTGAGCCATCCTCCTTAGTGCTATTGATCTTCATTCTCAGTAGTCCTTTGGAATCCAGCCTCCCTTGTCATTTTCCGGGTTATTTGAGCTTCTTTCAGAGGCTTTTCACTGCCTTCTTCAGAGAGTTTTAGAACAGGGATATGTAAAGCTGCTTTCTCTTTCCTACCCTTCCCACTGTTTCCTCAGTCTCTCCTTGGTGTCAGTGGCTACTTGTGCCTCCTCTTACCTCTTGGAACACTCCTTGCAGGTCCCATCAGCTCCAGAAGCCATTCTCAGTATTGCTGACACCAGCCACTCACATATCATGATCTATCAAAAAAGAACACGTGCAGATTTCATTGGGTTTTTTTCTTTTTGCTTTTTTGAAACTTTGGGAGTCAGATTTTCAATTTTGTTTTTGCAGTATGAAAAAAAAATCACTTCTTTCTTTCAAGGAGAATTTTTGATTTTCACACAGTATTACCACCAGTGAGAAAGGACACAACAAGCAACACTGGGATGAGGTTCATTATAAATGAGGACAGTCATAGAGCAGAGAATACCTCCTATTGCCCCTGTGGCTTCAATCCACTAGGTCAGGCCAGGGAAAACATTTTGGGTCTTAACATCATTTGCAGCCACTGTAACTAGTACAGTGCAAACATTACTTTTATAAAAGGCTGGTGCTTTTCTAATCCTGCAGAATACATTAAAAACTTTCTGCACTGAATGCTACAGGTTTACTCTACCCTACTTATTCATGGTTCTCTTTGTCAGCTTTAAAAGTGTCATCTTGTAAATGCAAGCTTCCCTTTTTCCTTGTTTTCTGGGACAGGCAGAACAAGAGAGTCTGACTGGCAAAGCTGTTGATCCTCTACAGTCATGAAAATGTGGGAGGAATTAGGTCCTTCCTGCAGATTTGACTGCGTTCTCCAGAAACTAAGCTTTCATTTAAAAACCTAATGAAGTGTTTAGCCCTTCTGGTAGCAAAGATAACCATACTTCAGTTTGCATTTTGCAGGGGTTATCTTGTGTCAAAGCCAGAGAAACTGCAACTGAACCAGAGTTACGAGCTCTCTCTATTTATCTGAAATGGGAACTACGTGTTAAACAATGAGTCAGGGATGTTGGTGCACCACAGACCTGGAGACAGAGAAAAACTTTGCTGAAGAGAGGCTGTCTGAGGGGTTGTCCAGACTGGATGGGGGGTCCTGTGGGGTTCTGCCATCTCCTGCCTCCTCTCCACTCCCCACTGCTCACTGTCACTGCTCTCCTGCAGTTTCATCCCCCAGCCCTTCCTTTCATGGTTCCTTCATGAGTCCTGATGAGCACTGTTTCAGTTTTCTATGTGGGTTTATGCACCCAGGCCATAAGTATGACAATAATTAATAATATCAGAGGCAAGATAGGCCATGATCCTGGTCGGATAATGACAGAGGGGCAAATTTTGGCAGAAGTACTTGGAAATATCCTGAAAAGGAGAAGCAGGGCCAATATTAATGAGGAGTCTGTGTACTGAGACACCCCTTATGCCAACCCAAATCTTTCCGTTCTCCCAACTTTTGGTACATTGCCAGAAGGGCTGGCTGGCTCCTAGACACAAGTGACCAACTTCATCATCCTCAGCCCTTCTACTCACTTGGGAACCATGAATTATTCACAGGTCCTTTTACCAGGTTCACACTGTACATGCGGCATGTGAAGTCACACACAGTAATGAGGCTGATGAGCCACCCCTCTGAGTGCACATGTGGCTACACCTGCAGCCACATCTGCGCACCAGGGTAGGTACATTCTTATTCTCTTCTTAATGCATCCCCTCGCTGCAGCATCTCAGGCACATTTTTTTGCTTCTGCTGCTTAGTATCTTCACTGAGCTGTTCACAATAGTGCTCAGATCTTTTCCCCAGACATTACAGTTAATTCTGAAGCCATCACTGTGTCAGGGTAGTTTAAATTATTTCTTTCAAATGCATTACCTTTTAGTTCAAGTTCATCTGCCATCATGTTAGGACAACCACTGGTGGTATTAGAGTTGTCTGGTGTTTCAAACAATCCTTTGCAGCTTTTCCTTTGTGATCAAGCTTTTATCAGCTGCATATTTTGACATTTCATTGTTCATCAAATTCTTAGTGTTATTAGAAAGTGCAGTACTTAGCAAATCCACTGAAACTATGATCATAGTCTTAAGACTATGTCTTAAGACATAAAAAATCTATAAAAAACCTAATGGGTACATTCCTTATCTCAAAGCCCATATTTGTCTGCTGTCTGTTGTAAACAGATCCTCATAGAAACTGAAGGAAATCAGTGTAATGTATGTAGAACATAGTCACCTGCATATGGACAGATAAAAAATAGTCCTTATAGACATCCTTAGGGTGCTTTGCTCTTAATATTTTTCAGGCTCAGGCTTCAGACATTTACTTCCACTGCCAGCTTGTCTCTTCAGCAGTTGTTAATCCAGGACAAGATTTTACCTCACCTTCTTGTTACCAGACTTCTTTCATATTCTCACGGGCAGAATCCTATCGGAAGCTTTTCAACACTCTAAATAAATTATATCCATCATCTTGCTTTAATGTACTGGGTTTTTTTAACTCAGAGAACTTTATGAGTTTAGAGGAAGCATAATTTACTTTTACGTATGTCATGTCAGTATGTTCTGATGAATTTATAAAGATTCTTGTGCTTTATTAGTCTAATTATTTTCTCATTTTTCTACACACTGAAGTATTTGATTCAAAAATTGTCCTTAGCTCCATTTTTAAATGTGGGTTCCATACTGCGCACTTCTGCCCGTGTTGGTGCCTCAGTTTCTGTGTTGTGTGAGGGAAAATCCTCTAAGCTTTTAATCACAAACTACCTTCAGATATTATAGTAACCTCAGCAGCTCTTGGAATTGACTGCAGCGGAGAAAGCAGCATACCTTGAAATGAGAACTTTCAACATTTATTTTTTCTAAAGATCATTTTCAGATAACTATCTTGCTACAAATCTCCTCCACAGTTTTAACCAATCTTGTTATAATAATTCACTGGGTGTTACACGTAAGCTGCTGTGACACAGTCGTTTCCACGAATGACTTTATTGGGAATATTATTGCAAACTGAGGAAAACAAAAGCTCTGTGGGAACTTTAACTCTACCAGCTAGACTACTGTACCTAGCTATGAGGACTATTATTAACCCAGTTACAGAAACGTTTACTTGAATAATGAATGAACTATTACTGCGTGCTGTAGGCTTTGAGATTTAAAAAGAAAAGCTGGAAGTGTTTGCACAGAGGAGTGGAGAAAAAACAAGGAAAAAGGAAGAATTTTGTCAGATATTTAATTTTTCTTTTAGGTTAGTTTTGGAAAGGTATTGATCAACATCTGAGGATAGTGATCTTCTTCCCAAAGATTAAGATGAAAACTTTATGGCCACCTCTCTGGACATTTCTGCAAGGTCTGGTCCTTTCAGAAGGGAAAAGAATTTACAGCTGGGTCTTCCATGGCCCAGACAAAGGACAAGGTGAGTAGAAGACGAAGGAGGATGAAATGACACCTCCCATTCTGGCTCCTTCCTTGCTTCCTTCTCCCTACCTTCTTGCCAAAAAAAAGGAAAGAAATGAAGTGAAACTATTTGAGTGCCTCGAGCTGAACTCACAAATAATTTCAGGGCTTTCAAAACCACATTTCCGTGTAAATTTACTCTTCCTCCAAGGATTTCACCAGCTTCTCCCTCACTCCTGGTTTTATTTTCTGACTGGTTATGGTGTGTTGAGAGGCAAGCAATAAGTCCATTGTTAATGCTGCTCAGCCTTCGGTTTATTGGAAACAACTTTCTTCCTCTGAAGGGCTGCTCATGAACTGTCTTAAGATGTTTCAAGCTCCTTGCAATCCCATTTACACTCTGCCTGACTTTTACTTTTTTGCCATCTTTCCAATTATGTTATTAATACACTTTCCAATCACCTGTTTCACTAGAATAGTATTTTGATTTAGGCCAACCGTTAAATTTTTCCCAGCTGAAAAATAACCATTTACTGTCATTTATTAATTTTCATTAGGCTGAATTCACACACGCCAGTTTTGCACTGATCATCTGGGAAAAAACTTTTCCGAACTTTAAGTGGCAGATGTAATTTATCCTTTCCCTATCCACATGATAATAAAAATATTGTTTACTTCCTGGTGAATTCACTGAATGTCTTGAAGTCAGACTGTGGGAAAAACACTGGAAAAAAACCCTTCTATTTTCTTTTTTCTATTTTTTTGATGATTATTATTTCTACAGCTACTTTTCCTGCAAACATTTCATATTTACAATCATTTCATATTTATTGTATTTTTCAATATGAGGCTGTTTAAATTTCTTTTTGTGGATACATGGAGGAGAGATTTTAATTCTCTGGAAGATACCTGGATGGCTCCAACAACCTGTTCAGTCTTTCTGCTTGGCCATCTGGCAGAGGGAGCTGCAGGGACCCAGCCTCAGACTGTGTGTTCCTACTCTGACAAACAGAGTGCCTGCTCTTCTCACAGTGGGGATCACCCTGCCAGGTCCCAGGGCCAACTTGAGCTGCACATTGACACTCTCAGAGCTCGCTCCTGAAATGAGGCTGAGCTGGGCGTTCACCAGCACGAGAGCAGATGAGATGTGCCATAGAGAGCTGAGGAGCTGAGTTGCACATCACTGGGAATCACCTCATTGCTTTGAAACCTCTGGCTTTAATAGGCATTTTTATTGGCTTTGCCTCCCAAGGTTTTTTTCCCTCCTGTCTCGATTCATCTTGCCACTCATAAAAGAATCCGGAGTTTGTACAGGGACACAAAAGTCATTTGAGTAAGACTAGATTAATTTCTATATTGCAGTTATTCCAAGAAACAACATAACTAATGAGTCTGAGAGTAAAGCATATTTGGACTGCTTTCATATTTTAATGAAAAGTATATTCCACTGAGTATTAACACCAAACAACAATACCTAGAGATATGTTAATAATAGTTCTGTCGCTTACTGGAAGATTAAGATTTCACAATTCTCACAGAAGCACAGCATTCTATGTAAATTCCTCTTAAACCTTGGCAACAGTACTACAGAACTGATAATTTATTTATTTTAAAAATGTCAGCAGGGTATGACCACTGAGACGAAACATCTCATTTTCAAGAACGTCTTCAGGGATGATGGCAAATTACAGGCACTCACAGCGACGCACTTGGCATTAAAGAATACAATGTATGATCAAATATGACAAGTAGAGGACTGTTGGGGTTTTTTTTATAACCAGAACAATAAATTTGCCTAAAAGGTAGATAAATTGTGATAGAATGTAATATTCTGTACTACGATGTTCTAGTTCAATGGCTCTGAATAACTAAAGAATTTGGTTTGATTTTTATTTCAGAAATTTAAACCCTCTCATCTTCACAGCTCTCAGTCTGTGTCAGTTATCAAACGTGGCCTGGTATTGCACTAGACAGAGAAATAATAATCTAATAAACAGCAAAACAGTTTTATACAACTGGATTTGTTCATTTTTCCCTCCCAGGGAAACTGTCATAGAATTTCTTGCTGCTATTTTATATAAGTGGGGTATAATATACTGCCGTGGGGTTTATATATTTATATTAAAGTTATTTTTTTTTCAATCATTTTATCATTCATTCATCTTTGGAATTTTTCTTTAAGTCTTGGGCTTTCCACTGTGTTACAAAAATTATCCTGTGGTCAAAACACCAATGGCACACATGAAGTTTCATTTGCTGAAATAAAACCACAGATGGCTTAATAAAAAAAATCCACTTTCCATCAGAGCAGCAATGGCCTGGAAATTGCCCTATCAGTACATATGCATACAAAGATCACAGAAGATACAGAAACATTTTAAGGGTTCAGTGTAAGATATTCCTGTTTAAGTATATCATGCTGTACTTTTTTATTCATTTTGGCAGTACTGTTTCTGTAGAAAGATGCCATAAAAAAAAAATTCTCAGTGCTGCACAACTCCCAGATACTGACACTATCACATGTTTTAAAGGCTTTAGGGTCAGACACTCACCTGGCATAGGTCAGGATGGCCCTGCTGACCACAGTGCCTGCTCATATCTGGTAGGACTTCAGCTTTCATGACTTCAGTGAAGTCTCTGTAGTGTACAGTGGGTTACAAATTAAAATGTTTGTAGCTTTGTTGATTACACAAATGTTTCCAAAGAGCCTGATGTTGAAACAGAGTGTGTTTCTCTACAGGACAGATGTTTCCCTGTGTTTAGACACTGCAGTGACCACTGCATGGGAAAAAACTTTTACTTTCTAGAGTCTCGCTTGCTTGAGTCTCTGAGCCTCCTGCTCAGGGCCTGGACACAGCCTGCCCTGCTTCCAGCACATGCATTTTCCCTGAGCCCACACAGGGGTAGCCCCTCTGTGGGTGAGCAGGACCAGGGTACACGAGCTGGGACCGGCAGCACAGGGCCGGGGCTCACGGACCAGCCCTACCTGTCCAGCACAATGCCTGAGAACACACACAAAGCTGTGCTTACTCCCAGTGACACAGCCAGCCATTCTTCAGAAGCCCCTGAGAGCTCAGTTGTCACTCCTTCAGTGGGAAAATATTTTTCATTTCTGAGGTGACCAGGGCTGCCCTGAGGGAATGGCAGGCGCTGGCTGCAGAGTGCCCGGTGCCAGCAGGTCCCAGTTCGGTCCCATTGCAGCAGCTCAGCCGCCTCCTGCCTCCTTTGTTTGCCACCCAGGCAGACCAAAACCCCTGAGCTGTAGTCATCCCAGACCTCAACTGTGGAAAAAATTACTCAAATGCTGGAACAGAAATCCAGGGAAAGATAGGGTTCACCACTCTACGGGGATACTTTGTGCTGTTTTACTGGGGGAAACATTTCTTCAATGTTCTCCAGGACTCCCTTCATCAGGGGAGTTATTTAGTAGTAAAAACTGCTTCTTTACCACCTCCAGTCTCTATCCCAAAACAGGAACAATGATTACTTGAGAATGTATTTAAAATCCCTACAGTGTTCTGCCCCTGCCACGGGCCTTGGGACATTCAGAGCAGCAGTAAGAAAGTCTCAGATTATTTTTACATCATTACAAATGCCACCAGTCCATTATTTTCTCCACATCTTGTGCTACACTGGCCATGAAGTTGCACCTTGGCCACTGCTGAGCTTTGGCCTGCAGTCTCTGGAGTGCTGGTTTAGCATGATCTCCTGCTTTTCCCTGTCGGGAAGCTTGAGATGATCATCTGCAATAGTCCTCACAGGCAGTGTAGGTTAAAAACCTGTTTCATGAGTATTTTGTGTCTCATGCCCATCCCACAGCAAGGTGAACATTGTGCCCAGTTCTCCTTTCTGTCATGTCCAAACACAGAGCACCAATGGCTGACAAAGTCTTTGGCTAGAGCTTCTACCTTCATTTCAAAGCAGAGGACTGACTGGGATGGTGTGTGGGCACCGGGGAGCATGACAGGATCACAGGATGGGCTGTTTCTTCCAGCAGCCACCTGCAGCAATTGCCTCCTTCTCCAGCCATAGCTCACAGTCCTCCAGCTGCAGCTTGAAACCTCAAGAGAGAAATTTGGGTACTCAGCAGAGCTGAACACACACCACCATCTGCTACAGCTGCATCCCATGTCCTCCAGAAGTCCGGTGAGCTGGGGTTTGAGGCCGAGTCCTGAACATGCAGGTGAAGAAAATACATTCAAGACAAAAGTCAAAAATTGGATCAGAAATTTATATCCCAAACAGGATAAAATGCGAGAAGACAGATTTCTACTCCAGACTAGGCTAGACAGAGAGACGCAAGAAAGAGTATAAATCTGTACAAAAATTGGAAAGAGGAGCAATGTGCAAAAAGAGAGAAGCAGAGGTTTTCTTAGTACTGCCAAAGGAAAACTGAGACTGATTTCGCAAAGCTTGAACAAAAGAACAAGAGCTCTTCAACAGTGTAAAACATAGGGAAATAGAAGTGAGACACTATGGGTCCAGACTTTGCCTCAGTTTCCCACGGGGGTGATGAGCTTAATCATGAGAGGAAAAGACAGATGATAGTAAAAAGAGCTGGAAATCATGGTGGAAACAAAACTCAAGGAGTTGAATGTACTTGGTTCAGAGAAATTGTATGACCTCATCCCTGCGTTCTGAAAAATACTGGCACAAAAAATGGCAAGACGGGTGCTTCAGAAGGAAAACAAAGTACTCAGATTAATTCTAGACTCATTAGTCTGTCTCAGCAGTATTCATGGTTTAAAACAGATTCTGAAGAAAATCGTAATTAAAGTGGTAAAATGCAACAGGAGTGATTTTAAGGTAGCTTCTGCCAGATTGCCTTAGATAAAACATTAAATTTATCTAATAAAGAAAATATTCCATACAAAGTCTCTGGGCTTTAGTAGGATATTTTACTATAGGTCATATGGAAAACCTTTCTTTAAGGTGAAAAATCTGGGGTCAGTTGGGAAAGTGAAAGGTGAGTAAGAAGCTGGCTTAGAGATAAGAGTGTGGAGGAAAAGGAGACAATGAGTAATCCTGCTAGAAATATGGGGCTGGAGGGAGGTTACTAGGAGAAACTCCACAGTCTTAATATTTTGATAATGACCTTGTCAAAGCCATTAGAGCTGTGCAGATGAATTAGTTGGTGACCTAATGTTAAGGAACATCATGAATACAGAGGAATAGCAGAATACCATACAAAAGAAGAATTATATGGCCCTCGAGGCTAGAGTAAAGGGAAGGGATGAAATCCTACACACCAAAAATGAGCTCATGCTCTTGGGAACAAAAGATCTTCATACAGACCCAGTCCTAGCTTCCAGCTATGGAATTTGCTCAGTCATGCCAGCATAACGCAAGAGTTATCTAACTCTCATTGACTGGAGTGGTAAGGAGTCTCCAGAACATCTTTAAATTACGGAACAAAGTTGTATGGACAGAGTGTCATATATGGACTTATGTATTTGGCCCTTGCATATTAAGTGATTTTAACTTCACTCATCAAGTGTGCTAATTGTTAATGGTTGTTTACTCAAATTACCTATCAACCCTGTTAAAAGTTAGTAAGTTTTAAAAGTTAATCACCCGTGTAAGTTAANTGTACCCGGGGTTTCTTGTTTTCTTTTATCTATTGATTTTATGGATCCTGAATTCTTTTAATTAATCGTAATTTTTAATTAATTTTCTCCTTAATAAATTTTTTTTTAATTAAAATAAAGAGTTGCCTCATTCCTGACAGCGAGCAAGAAGAGGTGACATTTTACACTCTGCTCCAGAGTGAATGGGTGCCCCAATCCTCCTGTGAATGACAGCCTCACACACAGGTATGTGTGGGACAGCCACTGGAGCTCCCTGTGCTGGCCACTGGCTCCTGACGCCCCAGGAGGGGCAGCCTGTCACGTTCTCTGGCTGGGCACCAGGCAGCCTGGGGGCACAGGAGACTCGAGCGTGTCCAGGCTCCAAGGTCTGTCTTACCACAAGTTTCTTGACAGTCCTGCTCAGGAAAGGGGGTTTGGAGCAGGTTCAGAAACAACAGATGGTCAACCTCAAGGGACTGGTTTTGGAGGAGAGCACTTGCAAATCCCTCAGTAAGAAATAGCAGGAGCTATTTTTTCCCCTAAAGTGGACATGGCAACCTTCATTTCATCGCTTGGCACCTTTTTTTGGTCAGTTTTCATATACCATGGAGGGCAAGGGCACTGATGACTTTTTGCAAAGCAGTTTCTCTTGAGGCCCTGTGAAGCCTCAAGGAGCCAAAAACAAAAAGCAGAAGCTGACTGTAAATTTGTTCCCTTGCCATATTGCTCTGCCACCACAGAGGCAAGTGACTGAATTCAGATCTAAGCATACATGCTTGCAAATTCACAAATGCATTTCCCTGAGCTAGAGGTACTTTGCATAAACTGAATGGAGGCAGTTTGGATTAACTTGGCTATAGATCCAGCACAGACCCAGAATTTGGGTGTTCTCACACAATAGAGGAAAAAGAGCCTTCTTTTAGCTTGCTGAATGGCTACTGAATAGTATTTCCAATAATCTTTACAGAGCATCTGTAATGATTAAATCTGACTCTATAAGCAGTGGATGAAGATCTCTGAAGGTTTGAAATTGTAAATATTCTAAATATCAAGTTCTAGCAAGGTGTGCAGGTGGCCAGTTCTGCATGTGAATAAACTATTAAGGTATTTATAAAATGCCAGAAAATAACCTACCCAAAAACCTCTCAGGTCAGAAAAATAAATTTAGTGGCTATTTTTCTGTTTTGAAGGAAAGGGCATGATAGGTCTATCCAATTTCCACATGTTAAGACCTCAGAATTACAGTCAAATATGACTTTGCAGTCATTACTGCTGCAATTACCAGGACTTGTCTATAAAAAATGCACAGAAAGAGTTTGTCTGAAAAAGAGGAATTCTGACGACATGGTATCAGCAAGGAGCTTGGTAAAGATCCCAAACACATCTATAATACATGGGCTGAAATCATGGTTTAAATTTATTGTTCAATTACAGCTTCAGGCTCTTGGAGTTCACTGCTGCCAAGAAATATATATGACATTAAATTATGGAATATTTTCTTAAATATTTTAATACGTTTGAGTACTTGTAACATTTTATTTAAGCATATTATTCAGAGAACAGAAAACATTGCTCTTTCCTAATTAAAGGTGTGAGTCAGCAAGACCAATAAAATGCTTACTCCAGTGTTGGAGAAAACTCTGAAGAGGGAGAAAAATCCTGTTAGAAAGTCCCCTATTATCCTGGCTGTGCCTGCCTGAGTGACATCTCAATGTATTTTTGCTGAGTTAAGCCTTACAAGGCCCATCCACTTATGGCACAAGATTTCATTTCACCATTAATTTATTTGATTTGTCAAGAGATTAATAGGCATGTGAGATGTTAGTTAAAATTTCAGAGCACCTTGTGAGGCTCTATCAGATAGAGGAAGGCTATTATAAGCAGGAGGGTAGGTGCGATTTGAAGGGTGTGGGGTGGTGAAATGTGAGGTGGGACTGGTCACCTTAGGTGGGAAGGGCCATGCAGACACTGGGCAATGCTTTCCCACTGCTTTGGCCAGTGATCCCTGCAGCAAAACTATCAAAAAAGAACCAGATACGAGATGGTATCCTAATTTCCAAAGAGTATTCTGTCAGAGTTTGAGGTGTTTTACTTCTTGTCACACCTGCAAGACACACACAGCCTTGCAGCTCTGTAGAAGTAGGAGGCTTAGCAGACTTAAAGGTTTGGTCTCTCTCTTACAGGGCTGGACCCACACCTGGAGAGCTCAGCAGCTGGAGGCTTGGCCAGCTACCTCTGGATGAGGCAGGTCCGCTCCTTGGTGCACTCACGATCTGTCATCCAAAGCACCAAAATCCAGTTTTCTTTTACCTTTTCCTTTCTTTGGAAACTACAGCAGACAAAGAAGGCATCCAGGCCTCACTCCTGCCTGGGTTTAGGCTTTCAACAGGCTCTGTAGCTAAATGTGAGAGGTAGGAAGAGCCCTCGGTCCTGTAACTCAGACGGAGCTCTGTGGAGCAGAAAAGGCAGTGCAGAGGATTACAAAAAGATTTTCACCTTTACTCTAGCTCTTTTAATTGCTGAACGGATCAATCGTTAAAGCAGCTTGCATGGCTTTTTGAATGGTTTGGAATGATTTGCAAGAATCCAACTTTCTCCACTGCATTCAAGAACCATTCAAGGCTGTCTCTGATCTAAGATCAGTTAAGTAGGAATGCAGTATTTAAACTGGGATTACCCTCTCAGCTGCAAATTTTTAATAAAATTTCTAAATGGCAGCATTGCTGTCATTAGTAATGAAGTAGATACAATTATTGCTAAGTGAACATGCGATACATATTAATAGCATCTCATTCAAACATGTAGGAAAATTGCATTAGTTCCAGAATGTATCCTGCAGGGAACAATCTCTCACTGCCATGAGGCCAGATTCCCATGTCTTTCAAACCCATACACTTAAAAGAATAATTCTGATAATTTCTGATAGGTTTGAGAGAAAAACATTTTCAACAACCTTCTGCAAACCAAGGCTCTGATCCCTTGTGAGTGAGGGGTAAATCCACAGTCGAGTATGGCCACTGTAGTGCTCTTCTATTCCACAGCCACCCTGGTACTCAGTGTCTTGCTAAGTTTGTCAGCTGGGAACACTTGAAAACAGGAATGAAGGTGAGAACCCCTTCAGGCAATGACAGTATGTGAAATTAAACTTCTCATTCCTGGAAGGTCCTCCCATCACTAACAATCTGGTAAAACCAGGTGTCAAGGGCCAGCATGACCACCTGGTTGTCTAGCACTGCACAGGTGGGTGCTGAGCCTCTGGATGAGGCTCCCACCTCTGGGCCACACCTAGGCAGACTGGAGACGTGAAGCTCTGAGTCAGCTCTAATGGCACCTCTGCTCTTTCCTATTGCCTTGATTTAGGTATCTCCCTCAGAAGCCAAGACCTAACCCTTCCATGCTCTCTCTAGGCTGCAAGCAGGCTGGATCCTTCTGCATCCTGTTCCTAGTCCCAACCATCTTATTTTAAAGCATTGACTAATTTGGATCAACTAAAATGGCTTTTTTTTGGATGGCACCATGACATATCACTGAGCCCCATAGCCTTTCACATCCACCAGTATTTCATCTGTGTTGTGAGAACTGAACTCAGCTCCTCTACCTACTTTCACAGATAATTTAAACCAAAGCTGTGCTCTTCAGCTGCAGTTACATTTCCC
Source organism: Ifrita kowaldi (assembly GCA_013398055.1). Lineage (NCBI taxonomy): Eukaryota > Metazoa > Chordata > Aves > Passeriformes > Cinclosomatidae > Ifrita > Ifrita kowaldi. The sequence goes on from VZRS01006544.1 coordinate 518,353, forward strand.
TCTTAATGCAGTGAGCGACTGGTTGGTGCTCAAGATCATTAGCCTTTGTGGTTGAGCATGTATCTCATCTTGGCTTCAGGTAATACTCTCTCCACTGTGAGGGTCACATACAGAGATGGTGATATTCTCCTCCATTGCCATCCTTCCAGGAGACTTTCTGAAGTCAAGAATTGCTACTGTGAAGATCTCCTGGAAACAGCTGTCTGCTGAAGTTTGCTGTATCTGCAAATACTTAATGAAATCCTTATAGAAGCTGTGGCTGAAATTAAAGCTGAGAGAAGAGTCTGGTAGGACTTGAAAAGCCCAATTCAGTGAGAGTCATGAGAGTCTCTTGAAGTAAAGCTCTCTGAAGTGGTACAGTCATTGCTCTGGATGAACACATGTTTGCCTTGTCCCTGTAGGAGTCGAGCACATTCCCCACCAACACACAGTCTCGTTGTTCTAAAGAGGGATTTTCTGAACATCAGCAGCCTGTCCAAATGCTAATCCTGAAATTATTGAAGCGATTCTCTAAAGGCTATTATTTTTCCAATACTTATTAGAGTGTTATTCTGAACACTGTTTTTCTTTTCATCTATCCACAAAACCTGCAAGAGATTTTCCTATTTAAGGGGTGAGTCTGCACCTTTGAATTTAGTAGGAATGTTAGTACTGAAATAATACAAATTCAGATTTTTTTTTACATGGTACATAAAATAGGACTTTTCCAAAAGCCAGAACTTGTAAACATCATGTGTTTTCCCCTTTTTAAGGGGAGTGGCATAACAGTGTTGCCAGAAAAGAAATATTCGCTGTTCTCTTTCCATTTCTCTCTTGTACACACACATTTATAGTGAATGTCAAGAAAATTACGGCATAAATTACCATAACTGAGAGTCTGGAAGTTGCCCAGAACTATAAAAATGTTGGACTGAAACCAGTCAGAAAGAGCTTCTGGCTTGCTGAGCACTGACCATGGGCACTACAGTGGAAGAAGATGGACATGGAGCTTGCAGTAAGAGACTGGCAGCCTCTCTAGAGAACTCTCACTCTGTGACTGAAAACATCCTACATAACATATATCCCCAAAGCCATTTGGGCTGAGACACAGATCTCTTCTTCCTGGTACCAGAGCTGGATTTCTGCACGTTGACAGCAGCAGTGTTAGTTCTACCAGTCATCACACTTAGCCCTTCCCCTTCTAGGCAATTCCATTGGTATAATGCCTTATTTTCTACCTGAAGATCAGTTTTCTCTCACAGTTAAAGCCTGCAGTGTGATGTTTGCAGAGGTCTGACAGTCCAGGATTTACCTGGAATGTGTGACTGCAGGCAGAGGAGCCAATGGTAAATGTTATGGGTAAGCAGGAAGATCCAGACATCAAGGCCTTCAGCTGTAAGCATGACAGCATTGCAGCCTTTATGCCATGGTTCCCACCACATCCTGTCTCCTCTTTGCACCATGTCTTGCTTCCATTACATCTCTGTTTCCATCTTCAAACATCAACATTGCATGGGCGTGGTGTGGTTTCAAACTGCCCCTGTACTTCCTTCATTTTCATTCGCAGAATACCAACTCATTTCTCCATAATGTATTTTCTTAAGAGTTTTTATTTAAGACCATTATATTTATGTTACAGACATCAGATTTGAGTTTTTCAGAACCAGCATCAGCAGAATGTGTCAGAGTAAGGAATATCTTGACATACCTGTATTCCTTTCCCCATACATGCAGGAAAGAGGTGGATTCAAGACACTGTGACTCTAATTTACAAGCGGCTTTCTGAGTTTCTGTTTCACATGTAAGGCAATGACTCCCTTAATATTGAATGTTTTCCTGTAGTCTTCCAAAAGCTGATGATTATTTGGAAATTAGAGCAGCAGCATCAAATTTTCATGGGAAAATTATGTTCAGGATTTACTTAATTCTTGAGGAATATATGTGTTACTGTGGTTACTTTCCCATAGAACTCACAAGGAGGATGCTGTTTAACACCCCAAATGTTAAAAAACTAACAGTCTCTTCTAGAAGTGAATCTGCAGAGAGTAAAGTGACCCATGATGATTCATAATTTTCTGGGAATAATCAACTCAAGATGGTGTCATCAGAATGGGCAAATACCATAAGCACAGCAGTTTTGCTAGCATCCACCTGAGCTTAAATAACTTGCTTGAACCTCATCCAGACAATTCTCTCATGGCTGTGAGGTCACTGTGGCAAACGGTAGATGATAATGTGTGAGTTCAAGGACATAGCTTAGCTTTATATGCTTTGTTCCTGGGTCAAAAATACTTCTGTCCTTTATTGATCCTGTTATTATCCCAACATGAAATTGGGAAATAGCCAATACAATGTATTTCTCAGAAGAAATGAGAAAAGAGTGAGGAGCTTTCATGCTCTTTCTTAAATGAGAGGTTCAAACATCTCTGCAGATTTTCCTTTGAATTTACTGATTTTTTCCTTTGAGCTTTTTGCAGGTGGAAATTTTCCTGTGAATAAACAGGCTCCTAAAGAGGAGTAACCACATTGTTGCAACAGCTGAAACCTTGGAACCATCCACAAACATTTTCACAGGCTGAAGGAGTAGCCAGGCAATAGGCATTTTCAAATTGTTGCTATCTACCTTAAATCATCCAGAACAGCCCTGTGTATTCCCAGTTTTTGGCCCGAGGTGTAGGTTTCTTGGGCCTCCTGGAGTAACTCCAAATCCTGACCAAGATGACGGTGCCAAGGCCTTAAGTGCTGCAGCCCTGCTTCTATCGCTGTGCAGAGCCAGGGAAGAAAAGCGATCTGGGTCCTGCCAAGCAGACCACAAACGACTCGCTGAGCCCATTGTTGCTTTGTTTCTCTTAAAATAGGGGTTCTCTTCTTTTCCTGACCATGGGTTTTACCCGTATGCGATGCAGATTTGTTCCCAAATGTGAAAGGAGACCCAGGCAGGCTGTGACACTGCAGGGGCCAGAGGCTTGTCTGGTGAAAGGAAAATCTCATGCTTCCTTTCCCAGCCCTGACAGAGCTGGCTTCCATTTCCAGTAACAGGTAGATCACCATCCTTCTGGGAGCACACCCCACATACAAAGTGTCCCAGGTTAGGCCAGTCCCAGGATTCCAGCTTGTCAGTCACCCCAGTGACAGCAGCAGCAAAGGCTCCCTTGGGATGCACATCCCTCCTGATCCATGCCTCATCCTGCTTTGCACCACTCCTTGCAGGGCAGCAATGGCATGGGCTCTGCTGGGCTGGAGGCAGCCAAGGAGAAGCAAAGCATTAGGGGCAGTAAATAAGTGCACGTTACAAGTTAACACCACCAGTCAAAAGCCTCAGAGATGGAACATTATCAATCTTTGAAAGTTATTATGCAGAAGCAAGCTGCTGAGTGCATAAATATTTTATAGATCTTAAACTATTGAACAGTTATTGGAGCTGGGATTTAATCTCTTTCAGCCTGATTTGGCAAAATAACAAAAATGGGGATCATAGTGAGAGACCAGGCTACAAACTGGTATGATGAAACCTTGGAGTCTATCCAGAGAGTCCATTCTTCTCCCATACTGGTAATTGTTGTAATTCACTGACTTTAATGAAGTTACTTCTTATTCACACACAAAATAAGCAGGAAGAGAATATAGTGCAAAGCTCTTTGTTAATCTTTGGAAGGTTTGCAGATTTTGAACCTTATCATGTGTGTTGTAAGGTCATCTTCTACATGGTAAATATTCCTAGGGCCCTTCTACTGCCGATGTAGACTTCATTTTGTCATAAAACTAAAGGGATAGGCTTGATATATGAGGGCCTCTACACATGCCCTGAAGTACTTTCCACGAACACACAGGAAAATTCCCGAAGTTTTCCTGAAGGAGTGCTTTGTACTGTGACTATGACCCTTTACATCACCATAATTGCTTTAATTGCTGTGTAAAATTTAAGAAAAGTTGGGAAAAGCCCCAGTGTGGCTTTCCAAATTATAAGACTGAGCTTCTCCCAGCTGCATAGAAAACCTCATGCATTTTCTCAACTGCACAAACAAGGATGAACCCACTAAACTGCAAACTGGACTTTGCAAACCCTTTCTTTTATCTGTTTCCTGCAAGCCCTTTGGTTTTGTCTGTTTTCTGCATAGCATGGAAAGGACTTTGCTGATGGATTCTGGACAACTAAAATTTGCTGCCTGCCTCAGGAGCAGCTGCTGCAGCACCTCCACATCCCACAGGTGGCCCAAGCCGGCTGCCTGCAGTGGAGAGTTCCTGCAGGAGGGCTCATCATGATGGGATCAGGGCCCGGTGCTCTGCAGATTTGTGGCAGGTGGAAAGTGGAGCTGCCTCAAGTGGAAACACAGCATCCACTGCTTTCCATCAAGTGGGTATTGTTTGCTCTGCCTGGAGAATGTCCCTGGAAAAGTCTCTCCTCCTTTCTGGGAAGGGAAGAACAAGCCCTGCCAGGCCTAGCCATCAGGAGCTCTGACTCTTCTCTGCCATGACTGAACCCTCCACATGCTCGTAGCTTAAAGGCCTGCCTTTAAGCACAGCCTGACAAAGGTCTTCTCTTTCTTTTACATTTTTGGGGTTTTTTTGTTTGGTTTTGGTTAGGGGTTTTTCCCAAATTTCTATGTAGGACAGGAAGGTCTGCTTTCCTGGAGTCACTATAAATTGGATCTATAAATTAGTTGACCAGCTTTGACCCTGGGGTAGAAAGGCAAACTTCTCTATTAATCTATAAGAAAAGGGTCTCATTCAGGTAAAAGGGAGGCTGGTTTCTAGCTCCTTTTCTAGTGAATATTGCCACAGATTTTCTAATGCAAAACACTGGAGCAGATTTTTGCAGTAAAGATTAAAAATATGTTTTTTTAGGAAAAGTGTCCCTTTCTGTTACTTTTAAGACTTATCAGCCTTGGTCACACCAATGAGAGGTGCCCATGGAGCACTTGTACCAGCACTGACTGGAGAAACATTGGGTATGATTAGACTGTGTCTGTATGACAGCAGTGTACCTTAAACCCCATTAAATTAAATTAGTTTCCTCTTTACTTCTTGGGCTCACCTGACACAAAGAAAATGAATTGCTGTGATTTACATGCTGCTTTGGCTTGTACCATCTTTCAGCCACTGGACATGTAAGACGCATACATTTAAATCCATGTAAAATAGAGTGAATGAAGGTGGTTTGAAGGAAACACAGAAGTATGCAAGATTTGGTGACTTCTGTGGGAATTTGTCCTACCAGTCTCAGTCCAGGCAAAGAGGGAAGCCATAGTGGGTACAGCAGGATTTCTCCATCCCTGCCATCCCCTACAGACATAGCGCTATTGCCACTTCTGGGTTTCTTTGGTTTCCCTGAAGGATGTGGAATGTTTTTATGGATTCTACCTCCCTTCTTCATCCTCCCTTACTCCTACCCCTAAGGCAAGCATGGAATAACATTCCTTTTGTTACCTCCAAAGAAAAACTTGTAACATTTCATTCACTCATTAGCAATTTTTGGTGATTGTTTCTCTGCTATGTAACCGTGAAGCTGGGTAAAGAAAGATACTACTTCGTTTTAACTTTCTGCCTGCTCAGTATAACTCTCCTTTTATGCAACAGCACAGCATATTATTAAGAAATAGTTACTGCATTTAAGCAACAGTTTCCAAGAGCAGCTGGTATAGCAACAGTCTGTTAAACTTTATGCCGTGTTTTATTTTTAAAGTTACTTCTTCAAAATGTAAATTCTGACTCTGGAAATTTCCTTCCGATGTTTAATCAACCCCTGGGAAACACACTTGCAGCAGCTGTTCTTTTGAAGCTGGCACACCAGATCAAGCTCTGTGTTAAATGAAGAGGGTTTCTCGTATCTCCATTCAGAACAGTCAACATTTAAAGGCTCAGCTAGATATCTTCCAGCTTCAGCAGTGCTGGTGAGAGTACAGTCAGCCTGTGCCTTCAGCTTGTATACTTTCAGACTTCCAGGACTTTACAGAGCTTTAGGGGTTCAATACTCTGTCATACACTATTTGTGAGTTTGCCTTCACCCAGGCAAGATAATTACCTGGATTTTGCATTTTCTCTGATTCTTGCTCACATCCTTTCTTTCTTCTCTTTATTCTTTGCTCACAGACGCCTGCTTGCTAACGTCTACATATTAGAGGGGAACATTTTTTTTCCTCCATTTCTGCCGTGTGTGTATTCAGGAACTGTTCTACACGATGCTGATGTTCTCAAAAGCCTTCAAACTTGGGCTACAAGAAATCCTACATTTCTGAAATTTAACTTTATCTGAGAATCCTGCCAAATTAAGCTGAATTAAGCTCAAAAGCAATGGTGTTGGAGGGAGCTCGATCTTCTTCAGAGCAAGTCCCTGCCTGTGTAGGGCACTCCTGGAAAGGTGCTACAGTTCTGCTCCAGGGAGATGAAGGTACTTGTTGCATCACAGGATCTTTCTATTATAAATCCTCTAAATCACTGAGTTTTCATAAGAAAATATTGAAATGCAAAAGATACATCAATATGCTAGCACAAGTACTAGACAGTACTCTGTTTCATTGTGTTGTGCTACACTCTTTCATTGTAAAGTAACAGTTTGATTTTACACAACACAAGGTTGATTTACCTATTCTGCACATAATGCAGAATTTTTTTCCACATAAAGGTGGCATTCAGTAGTATCGATTCCTTACTGTTATGTATACTGTCATTATCAGCTCAGTGTGCCTCTATTACTATGGGCCAACATTTTTGGTCCTAAAGGTAGCGATATGAGTAAAAATAGCTTCCATTTTAGAGGTGCAGAGTGTAAAATGCCTGTCCTGGGATTCACCTGGAGTGGAGTTGTCCAGCAGAACAAGAACTCAGGAAGTTTTAAGACTCTCCAGACTCCCAGCTGAGGGAGTTTGAAGACAGGTGGATGTAATAGACTACAGATGCCATGAGATGTCAGCTGCTGTCTCAGGCGGTTTGGCTGGGGATCTACGAGGTCTGCACTGCCTTGCTCATGCATGGTCTTGCAGATAACCAACAGCCCTGGCCCCTGCATGCACAGAGCAGAACCAGAGCCCCTCTGTGCCTCCCCTACAGAGGAAGATAACAGCCATGGCTGGTGAAAGATGTCAGAGGCAGCAGAGGATGCCACAGGGATGATAAAAGTGGGGGTCATGACAGCCGGACACCAAAGCCTTTGGGTGCGTGGCAGGAGCTGTGAGGACACTCGCAGCTGTCCTGTGTGGTGGGGTGTGATCCCTACACTCTCCCTGTCCTCAGCCCTGGATTCAGCTCAGCAGGAGTTATGCCATGTAACATCTGCTCTTATTGTGAGATCAAAGAGATAGTGAAAAAAGTAAAATAGGTACACAGCCCAACATACATTATAGCCAGGTTAAGATGGCCAGTGAAAGGTTTTGTATTTGACTACACATGTTCATAGAAGTTTGACTAATAATGTGATTCAAGCCAAGAGATTGATAGGAGGGGAGAAGATTGCAGAGCATAAAATGAGCAATCATGCACAGGTGGACAATGCAAATGATAAGATCTCAGAGACTGCAGTTAGTGAGAGAAAAATAGATTATCTCAGAATTAAAACATAAATTGGAGCACTGACATCTGGGAAATAAAGACTCACACGAGTATTAGGTGGCAAATATGGAACAGTTTGTCCCATATCTTAAGAAACAATGTACATACCTGATGAGTGGAGTCCTTTTGTATACTGCTGCACATACTTTAAGGCTCAGCAACTTAGAAAGTACCTAAGAAGTCTTCCCTCAGATTTTTTTTTTTTCCCTAACAAGACTTCAAAATATAATCCAGTGTATTTTTCACTCACTGCTTTGGTATCATGATGTCGTACACAGTTTAAGAAACTGAACCAAAAAAATAAAAAAAAACTAGTAATACATACTAATCCTGTGCTGTTTAGGACCTTGGCAAAAATGCCATGGAATACATGCTTTTCAAGACTCCTACCTTGGGCAAAGCAAGCCCATGCACGTAGCTTGTGAAGACTCTAAAAAGCTTCGCTGTCACTGCAGCATGTGTTTTAAATGGTCTCTAGTCCTCAGTAATCTATTTTCTGGTTTCCTTCCAGGCCTCTTCATTGCTATCTCCACATGCTGCAGGAATCGAGTACTTGTGTACGTGGGAGGTGTGGTGTAGCACGGATTTATCACGCCAAAACAGAGCACTCCTTATTGGAGGCACACTGCTAATACCTCTGAAAGGCTACAGGGCCTGTTGGAAGGAACTTAAATCATCTGCTGGTATTTATTTCAGCTCAAAGTTATGCATGCAAAATAGCCATAAAAAGGGTGGCTCGATGAATCTTTCCTGCCCTGAACTTGCACTGCACCTTCTAGCTGACCTGCTCTGGCTCAGACACATGGCCCATGAGCTCCCCCATCCCTGTCCTCCTCCCTCCTCCTCTTCTCAGGGGCGAAAGAACGACGATGGGAAGCTCTCAGCTGCAAACCTGCTGTCAGTATCCTTTGAGATGTGCCATCCTCTGGCAGGGGCCCAGTGGCCCAGCAGCACCTGGCTGGCCCCTGCCCCCTCCTTGGCTCAGGCTTCCCATGCAGGGACACCAACCCCAGTGCTAGGATCCCTCTGGCAGCCCCAGCTGGGGCCCTGAGCAGCAGCATTGCTGCTGCCTTGGGATGTTTAGCTGAGCTTGAGGGTTTTGCTGTTCTCACCTCACACCACTGCCCAAAACAGTTGTTACGTCTCAGCCCAGATGCTTCGTTTCAGAGGCAAATGCCGTGATTCCTGTATACATTTGCTTTCTCAGCTTGTCAAGCACTTAAGTGCCTTTCATCTTGAAGTATCCTAAATGATAATATGCACTTATATAGCTTAAGCTCCTCTAATGAATGAGGTTCTTCATAAACACTTGGTAATTAGGTCTCACAACAGCCCGATGAGCTGGGAACAACTCTTTGCAGTGGTGCAGAGGGATGAGCTGAGGCAGAGAGGAGACAGGCAGGGTTCAGGCTGCCAGCTCAACTCACAGAGCTAGGTGGCCATGAAGCGCTGGGAACTGTGTCTGCACCGAGAACAGCTGCCCTTATGTCCACAAGGAAAGAGCACAGAAACCAGGCTTTTCCCCAGAAATTACTCCATATGAATGAGGATAGTGAAAACTGAAAGGTTTCTGCTTCTTTCGTGCCTGCCCACTACCTCTGCCCAGAGCTCGTGGTGACCCAGCCCACCCCCCTGCCCTACTGTTGATGCTGTGGGTGGTGGGACAGGGACCGTGTCACCGCTGCCAGGTCCTGTGGAGCAAAGACACTGGACTTGGTCACCACAGCCTCCTGGGAAATTCATGCCCATTTTGGCCAGGGAGTGACAAGAAGTTTCTAGGCAAATGTCAATTGGCTTCAGACATGTTCTTGAAGGAAACAACAAAGAGAAATGTTGATATAGTCAAGTGAGCATTTTCCATCTGAAAACATTCCAGCCAAAGGAAAAAAGAAAAGCACTAAACAGGTCGGCCCACAGACTTCTCTTGCTCTGGCTCTTTTTTTCACCTTTCCCAGCATTGCTGTCATCTGTCACTGGCAGCTCTACTGTGGGAATTTCCTTTCTTTCTGACTTTTTTGCAGCACTTTCAGCACTGAGACAATCAGGAATTGTATGTATCACAATTCTAGCTTTCAGCTAAAGGAAAGGACCTCTTCTGCAAAGTCTTTCATTGTGTATTTCACAGTGTCTCTTCCAAAGATATAATGAAATCTGCTTGCTTGAGTCAAAGAAATTGGCACTGCTCAGACACATGCAGCTGCTACTTTCCTCCAGTGGGTTCTTATACAACTTCCAGATACTGAACTACCCTTTGTGTGTGATCTTCCTATCTCTTTGCTTCTGCCGCTTGTTTTTCACTAACCCATAGGATTCAGGTATCCTGCTGAGGTATCATACAGTGATGTTGTTGTCTTCGCCCTGTGATGCCCATGAAGAAATAAATCTACCCATTTCTCATTTTTCTGAAGTTACCCACTCCAGCAGTACAGCATGAGTGTGTTTTGCCTTGCCAATGCAGTAAAACTAAGACAGCAACGAAGCATTGTGGGAAAAAAAAGCTGTCCCTGTGCTTTTCCCAACTCCGTTGTGGGTTTGCTGGTGCTGCCAAGGTGTGTTTTGGTGGCATGTCCTGCCTGCCCTCCTGCCCTGTGGGGGTGGTCCCCCCTTGCTACTTGATTGTTCCTTGCTGCATCTTTCAATTCAGTTTGTGGTTTTGTTCTCCTGCCAGCTCCCCGCTTCATCTACTTCCCTCTGTGCTGAGGGTTTTCCTGCCCTCTCAGCCCTGCTCCCCATTTCTGTTCAGCTCAGCAAGCCTCAGGCCTGCCTCAGTCCCCAGCAGGAAGGGACACCAGCCCTGTCACCTCGGCACACACTCAACGGCAAAGTTGCACTCACGCTTTCCTTTGCCTCCTTTTTCTCCCCGCCCTCTTTCTTGAGGCGAGATCTGTCTTTCCTTATACCAGAGAGTGTGAGCAGAGAGAAACCAGACTCAAGGCAAAATTCCCATTAACTTCGGTGGGGGCAGGATTTCACCTCAAGTGTTTCATGTTCTGGGCACCGGACAACAACATGAAAGGACTCCACACTTGTAAAACCTGAGACGCCGCAGCCATTCAAGCCAAGCAAATGCAGATGCAGTTCCTGGTGCCCCCTCCAAACCCCTCTCCAGAGCCACACTTGCTCCTCCAAGACCTGTGAAGGTCGTTAATCTCTCCTCTTAGCTGTTTATTGTTGCCATGTTGGCAGCTATTGCTGAGCCAGGAGTTACCCCTGCACAGCCTGAGCTGGGCCCTGACTGTTACTGCTGCTGTCCAGCAGTACCTGGAGCCTTGTTGTCTTCCCAGTGTGCTCCCCTTCAGTTCAGCCTTCCCCATCTTGTCTGTGTTACTGCTATTGAAGAGGTTTTTCAAGCCTCTTTGGCTGCTTCAGGCATGCAGCTTCCTCTGGCTTCCCCGGATACCCATTTCCCCAGCACTCCTGTGTCAAATCAGTGAATTCCTGAAATCCTGCTATGTCTATCTTGCTCTCCAGTTGCCTTCTGGTGATGTCTTCAGTTTTACCTCCGCTGCTGCCCTGAGTAGCAGCAGGCACCCACCAGCACCCACGTCTCCGTGCAGGTCAGAGCATTGCCTTGTGCCTCATGGCTGCTCTGCCACGCAGGCACTGCCCACTGCCCTGCAGTCGCTTTACCCTCGGCTCCCCTTATTGCTGCAGCCACTGATCTATCCCAGCACTGTGACCCCTGTGGCTGCTGACAGCCTGTCTGTCAGCTTACCCTGGGGTCCAGATTTTGCTGCTCATTGGTCTCTTGCTGAGCTGGTGTTTTGTCCCTGGGAGGATTGCTGCAAGAGCACGGTGTTTCCAAGTAGACATCTCTTCTTGTCTGTGCAGTTTTTGCTCCTGGCTCTTTACTGTCATTCCTGCCTTTCACTTGTTTTGTAGGTACCCAGGGGAAGAGGTCTTGTGCTCAGATTCCCCTGGTACTGAATTATTTGAATTTTGCTGCACTGCATTACAACCTACTGTCTGAGAAATGTACCTTGCATTTCATGATCTCAGTTCTTGCTTGAATGCCTTCCACACAGCCCATTTTTTAGAAAGAGAAGTAACAATTTAACATGGCCATGTAGTTAGTGCCTTTAAAATGGAACAAATCAGTTCTGACTCTGTTTTTGGCCTGGTATTTTCCTGACCTGATCACTCAATGGTCAGGCTATTTGATGTACATCAGCTGAGCATCCTATTCTGGCAGGCAGAGATACTGACTGGCTTGCCTGAGTGCTCATCTCCTGGTGCCAGTCTGCTGGGACTACTGCTCTGCCTATTGCCGTGGTCACAGATGGTCTCTTACCAAGCAGCAACAGGGAGTTTCCTTGGCACTATTCCTTCTACAAGTGACCACAGGCTGCCTTACTCTCTACAGCACCTGGAGTTCTTCAGTACTTCGTTAGATGCCTGGACATGAAACATGGTTTCATCATGTGTTCAATACTATTTATTTTCCTCAGAGAAATGCAGCTTGGGAGTTGTTCTGAGGACAGTATCTTGTTTTCCACTATAGAATTAAAAAAAAAAACCAAGGTCATGTAGTTGCTTAGTGTAATTAGCATATGTCATCAGGACCTCTCTGGGATACTAGCAATGCTCAAAACCTCTGTTGAATTAATGGACCTAAAGAAAATGGAGGAGAGAAACTCTTCTCTTGGTCTTGCTCTACCCGACAGTATGCTGGGACTTGGTTACCAGATGCCCAGGGCTGCTGAAATTTGCTCTGCTTTGTTCACAATCATCCTTCTGTGGCAGCAGGCTGGAGCTCTGGTTGCCCCATAGAGACTGAGGCCTCCAAGGTCTCCCTGTGCCTGCCCCTGGGCTTTTCAAAAGGAGGACAGCTCCCTGTCTGTACAAATGGTCAGATCTCTTCTTTTGGTTGGGGCTTGTCAATCAGTGTCCTTCAGAAACCAGCAGACATCAGATGCAGAGGATTAGAATCGGGCTCATTTTGCCCTAATGCTCTCCTCCTGACCTTAGTGCTGAGGTTGCAGAATGCAGACACACATTCCTACTGACTTCCTCTGTCACACAGCTCTGTCTGCAATACCCCCAGGATGCTGGTGCTGCAGCACCTCTCTGGCTGGCCGGATGCCCAGGGGCATTTCTGCCAAGCTTTACTTGCCAGGAGCTGTGTGGGCACTGGTGGGTGGCTGAATGGCTCATCCGTCTCAGTGAGTCCCTTGCTGCATGCTCTTCCTACACTATTAGGTATAATCATATTATTTAGTCATTCTTTTCAATATTCAGTTTACCTGCCTTCAGACAGTGGCAGATGCTGTGGTTACCTGACAGTTTTCTCCCTGCCACAGGCAGACCCAGACTCCTTCTGGCACTGGAGGATGAATGATGCCTGCTTCTGCAGACCTGCCTGTCCTCTATCACTGTCTTGCAGAAACAAACGGTCTGCAGCTTGGCACTCATGGGTGCACTCTGTGGAGCAGGGCAGGGACGCCATCTCTAGCTTCAGCCACATCTCAGGCTCTCAGAGGCTGTGTTCCACAGGGCCTTCCTCCCAGGAGGGTCATTTAGATACTGCCCAGAGTTCACCCATCCTCTCTTCTCCAGCAGAAGCAGTGGGTGATCCTGGTGACAACAGCTCTGTCTTTAGCTGTCTCGACAGCCACCTTGATCGCCTTACTGGCCACAGAATGGGTTTGTGACCCAGCTCTTGGTGGCTTTTCTCCACCTAATCCAGCTGTTCTGCAGTGCTCCATTCACCTTGTTGCAGCCATAACCAGAATAGGGTTTTCTTTTCCTGACAGTTCAGAAGAGGACAGACAGCTTTCCCTGGTGTCCCATTTCTGTTCTGCCCTTGTGTCCATTTGTTCCCAGGGCAGTTTTGTGGCTCTCACTATTTTGAGGCATTTAAATATGGTTTAGAACTGTTTCTTTCACTCATCATTCCTGCAAGCTGGAAGCACATATCTCACAAACAACTGTCATTAACCAGGAAATATTTAATGTCTCTGAATTCATAGATGATTCCAGATTTCTCATCTGTGTAGTATAAATCTCAATTTTCCTCTTGGGCAGTTTTATCTGCCTGGAACAGGCCATTTGTCTGACACTGTTATCCACTGGTTCTGTGATTTAGATATTATTCCTTGCTGAAGTCTCACTCACTCCTTGTTAGTTCCTGTGTGTGTTGAGAGCAAGAGCAAGTAAATAAAAAAGCTTTACCTTTGTTTTCGTCTCTTCGTGGCTATGGCCATGGCTCTGTGCAAACATTCAGGTTTTGTCCCCACTTGTGCCCTACTCAAAGTATCTCTACTGACTCTCTACCTTCTGTAGCTACTCTTGGAGTCTATTTGTTAATCCTACAACCTACTAGCAGCACGTCTCAAATGCTGGGGCCAAAGCTGGGAAAATAAAGGAAACGATGTAGAAAGTTGTTGCACCTGTGGCAAACACTGAGCCATGTGCACAGAGATTGACCTTTCACTGCCTTCTCCAAAATACTCTGCCTTGCAGGCTGTTTTCCTCCCCCAGCTTCCTAACAGGTTCAATGTCTAGCTCAAGACCTCCTACCAGCATGACCTCCTACCTTGAAATCACTCATTTTATTAAAACATTCCTCCAAGGTAGTCTGGGTCTGTTTCACAAACAGGGAACGACAAATTCCAGAAGTTCAACTCTTTACTCAGGGGGGAAAATAGAAAAATTAAAATTAATTTTTAAAAAAACCTGTTTTTTGGATGAAAGCAAGTGATACGAAGGAGGTGAAGAATGTTTCATTCCTATATAGTAGGAGAAGAGAAAGCTTTAGATGTTCAGATAAAATGGCAGATTAGAAAGTCAGACATTTCTGATTTCTAATATAAAGGCCGGATGAAAACATTTCCTTGGGCAGAGGGTGGGGGATGTTAGAGGGTGGAAAGGGGAGTAGGAAGGGAATGCTGGGACATCAAGGAATTTGGACTTTGTAAATATTTCATAGAGTAAAACCTACTTCCATTAGGCTCTTCTGTTTACTTCATCTAGGCAACGCAGGTGCAGATCCCACTTCAAATGTATTGCATGTCTTGTATTAAGGCAGAACCTGCTGTTATCTTGAACTAATGGAGTTCTGTCTGTCTACTGTAATGAGGAGAAACCACAGCTTCTTAGAAGCATATTTTGGAAAAGTAAATAAACAAGGAAGAAAGAAATTGTGACCTCTAAGGGAGTTCTAAAGTCTCAGTGGACAAGAAGGCAGAATCCCAAGTTTCTTTAATTTCTGTATTGTACATTTTTCTAAGTAGCAAGAAAAAAATACAAATTTAAAATAAAAACTGTCAATAACATAAAGTAAGAAATGTGCTTGAGACTGAAGGATTTGTGCCAACAGCTGGACTTGGGGCTTGAAAACTAGGTGGCTGAGGTCATTCCACTTTACAAACCCAGCTTATGAACGGTATGCACAGCCTATGAACAAGTGCAAAACCTGGAGTCACATAAACAGTGTATTTCATTCCTGAACATTGAAATAACAAAAAGGGCAGAGCCAAAGGGTTTCTCTCAGCATATGCACTTTATATATATGTGGAGGGCCTATGTGACACAGAAATAGCAACATTGGAAATACAGAAAATGAGACTGAGCAATATTTACATTACCCTTTTTTTTTTTTACAGGGGTGAAGGGCTAAATTTGTTTAATGATAGGCTGATCTGGTCAGGGATATGAGCTCCATCACCTTTCCAAAGCTCTCTGAACAAATAAAATTAATAAAATGTTTTCATAGAAACAAATTCTTAGTGTAATCTGAAGCCATTTCTCCTATATTACTTGTTAAAGCAAGTAAGAACACCCTTGCTTTATGGTCAAAACTGAAATTAAAAACTTAAATGGACTGTTCCTTCAAATCTTTGGCACCCCTCTCTCTCATGCACCTTCTTGTCCCAGCCAGGAGGTCAGAGCCACCCAGCAGTGCCCAGGGATTAATTGTGACAGCTATCAGCAAACCTGCTCTGCTCTCCACATGGAAATGGAGAGCTCTTTCTGCAGCCATATACTGGCCTCAAGCTTTTTGGTTGAAATCAGCAATCACAGGAAGCTTAAGGGCAGCTCTACAAGCAAAGTCCTTCACCATCTCAACACCCGAAGCCCATGTCTCTCAAATCCGGTGACGTTTCTGAGACAGCCAGGTGTGAACACATCAGTGCAATGCTCTGCAGCAGCCCAAGGGACAAGCACCCTGCAAGAGCTCTTAGGAGAGAAACAGCAGGAGGACCAGAGGTCAGCGTGCCCCTGCCTCAGCCCTCGGAGCTCCTGCTTCTTGAGTGCTGCAAGACACACTGGGGCCTGGTGATCTCATTTCAGAGGGTGCACGGAGGAACTGCAAAGAATAAGGCGTGTATGATGTGGATCAGAGGCCTGGAAAAGCATTTGTAGAGGGAACCTGCTGAGGCTAGGATTTTCAATTTCAGAAGTGAAATTATTCCTCTTTTATATGGTTGTAATGGAAATCTGTGAAATTATGAAAGGTTTGTGGGAAAAAAAGTTAAATGCTATTTGTCACAACAGCATTAAAGACTGGCAAGGTGCTTATCCAACAGTAAGTTTAAAACAATCAAACATCAGCTCTTTTTCTTACAGTTCTTAATTGCTTTATGAAATCAGTTGTCACAGGATAGGGATGAAATAACAGCTGAGTGAAAAAATAAATTGATTTGCTATTTGAAATTGAACACTACCATATCTGATATGTATATCTATGCGTGATGAGCCCAGTGCTTCAAACTGAACTACTTATTGCAAAATTCCTTAAAACACTGTTATAAAATGGGAGGGTGCTAGGAATCTCATTCTGTAGTTGCCCCTTTCTCCATAGAGCTCTAACATGGCCTAAAACACACTGGGGACAGGACTGGAGGCTGAAGGGGCCGAGTCTGATCCAATTTCCTAGTTTCTGTATTCTTAAGAGAATTATGGGCTGGTGGCGAGGCACTGTGCAACCATGTGAACATCTTCATGAATATAGAGACTACAGTCACTGATAGCTTGGAGTTGTGACGAAGGAGTGTAGAGGAAGATCACACCAGCAGACCTGATTCCTGGGGACTTGAACACTTATCCTTCATGGGGGATTGGCATTCAAACTCAGCTTAATTCACTGGTCTGAAGATGAGTGAACAGTGATGATGGTGTCCTGTTGGGAGATACTTATGACCTTCACCTGGCTGATGACACAAACAAAGAACATGCCAATGATTTGCATGAATCATAGCACAAAACGCTCAGGTTTGTTCCACCAAAATTTCCCAGAAGGCAATATTGATCTGAGGTTGCCTTTAAAATAAAAATCTGACCACTCTAGACTTAAAACGTCTTTGTCAACCTTGCGAATAATAATCAGAAGCTCTTTTCCCTTCTCTTACCCATGTTTGTTTAGTTGCATAAAATAATTTTGAAACAGTGTTGTCTTTCTGTCAGGTCAGACCACAGCTCAAATAGCAGCAGTTCTGTGACAAATAAACCTCTCAGGAGTCATGGACCAGAAAGCAAATGAGAGATCATAAATAGGTGATGGATGAAAGTATGTTACCAAATTGTGATAACTTTCAGTCCTGGTAGTGGCACCCAATGGACGGCCAATGTGACTTCACGCTGTCTGGGCCTGTGGGTGTTACAGAGAGGGCCAGCCCCTGAGAGGTAAGTTAATGTAATTTACATACAGCACTGCTGACTAGGGCCAAAGGCAAAGTAGAAGAATTGAATGACACAGAGAACTTCTAAGGAAAGAGAAAACCTTTCTCACTAGTTGAGGACTAGCAGCAGTCAAAGTCTTCTCTTAGCTGCTGGCTGTGCTCATTTCATGTCGTACACAAATTGGACCAGCACAGCCCAGATGGATTTGCTTTGGGTGTCTGGACAAAACCAAGGACTTATGATGTCACAAAAGCCACAAGGCTTTATTTGATGACACTAGTTCTTCGGGCCAGAGCTGATATCCTGATTGTGGGACAGAGAGGAAAAAGGTGGACCCTCACTGCAGTTTCTTGGTGGATGGGCAGAAAAACCTGTCCTTCAGCACGTTCATTTCAGCTCAGTAGTGCATGGCCCTTAAGTCCAGCAAGGGGAAAACCTTGGGCAAAGAAAAAGAAATATTGTTCTGTGCATTTTCTTCAACATGTTGAACTGTGTCATGATCTTATCCATTCATAGAAAAATTGCTGCCATTTTTTTCATGCAATTTGTCACTTGAGACCTATATTTTCATCCTTTGAATTTTGCCAGTCATTTCAAGAGTTTCAACACTGAGAAAAACATCTTATCTCCATAACATCACAACAAAGGAGTTACCTCTTCCAATTTCAGACCCAATCTAACAATTTATCAGAGCAAATCTTATATAAGATTTCTGAGTGATTTATTTTTGTTGACATTAAAATATTTTCTTATTTACAGGTTCAATATTTCTGCTAATGTTGCATTTCCGACACTATCTGCATGGTGGATGCTTCAATTTTTTCCTTCATGGGTGGAAATTGGTGACAATAGGAACTGTAGCTATTCGTGCTTTTTCAAAAAGGGTAGTTGTACAGAAAAAAATGTCCTGCATTTCCAGCATAATAGTGAACATACTTGCTTAATGTGTGATTCTACTGTGCTCACAAAATGTATATGCCTTCCCTGGCCAGAAAAAACCCTAATGGAAGAAATTCTTCAGGAGGAAGGAGGTATATTACTATAACTGTTGAGTTCTGTAAATGTGCAATGTACAATTTTGGCTAAATTTTTAACAGTTTGAATCACATTTAAATTTTGCCTTTTTTTCTCACAAAATTCTTGTTATGACAGCTTGCATATTTTCATACTAAGATTTATTTCCTTCCCTTTCCTTAATATTCCCCAGAGACAGCAAAACAGTTTGACTACTATTAAACATGTATTTTATATTGGAGCCCAAATATTTGATTGAATTGGTTGTTTCAGTGACTTAATCACCTAATCCTTGAGATTCTGTTTCTGTGATAGAAATTGTCCGTGAGTTTGGAAGATCAGTTTCATTGCTGGAGACTGGAAATAATCTCCTTCCAAATGACATAAATAGTTGAACAATTCAGGAAAAATATGCCCTGAATGTACATCCAATGCAAACTTTGGCTTAAATAAGTCAGATCATGTCTGTTTTTCTTTAAGTTCATTTTTGTAGAATACTAAGTGTGTGCTTGAGTTATATTTCAGGATTATGACATTATTAAAATTATGCTTTTGTGCGTATATGCTCAAAGCCACATTTATGATTTTTTTCACCAAGCGTAGTCTTATATTGCTTAGATTAAAGATAATGTTGCAAACTGCTCATTTTTAAACAGATGCAATCAATATCACAAACTTCCAACATCTGCAGTGCAGAAACAGAGAGAACCTGGAGGGTTGAGGCTTTCCAAAAGGAAATATCATGAGATAAAAGTGAATTAATGTTTGGAAACTACATCTCATATATTTGTCTTAAAGATGGATTCTAGATAAAATCTCATCCGCCTTTCTATTTCTATTAAAATAAAGCATGTTCTTTAATGGTTAATAACAGCATTATTCAGAATCTATGTATTAGTAAATGTTCTATGTTTTAAATGGTTTTTATAATTGCTGGTTGGTGAGTGAATATCAAACCTGGCAAACCTGAGTAGTGCTCACTCAGCTCCTCGGTTTGGCTGAAAAGAGAGCCAAAACACGTTCTTGAAACTGAAGGAGAAAACCTGAGGTGTGGCACAGAGCAAGAGCAGGGAGTAGATGTGCTCCATAAAAAGGTCCTTTGCCTGCTTTTCTAGTAGTATTCACATTTAACACACAGTAATGTTTTTGGAAGTGGTAATTTTACGGCAAATCCAAGGATGTAAAGACCCAAGTTATGTTACAGCACTAACAGCAGAAAAAAGCCTTGTCATAATGCCAGGAATTCTCTTGGAAACTTTAGGTGAGGACTTTGGGGAGGTAAGGAGGAGGTTTGTGGCTGTGTGGTGAAGGCGCTGCTTCCCCACTGCCCACCAACCTGGCCTTGGGGATTGTAACATCAGACATTCTGAGCAAACCCAAGGGGAGGGCACAGCAAACTCAGCATCTGAACATGAGATCCAGTGTCTTCAACAGCACCACCATTTACGGGACCTTTTCCTGTGTGACTGCTAGGAAATCAAAGGCTGGCCCAGTGGAAGGCAGCCTGACTCTCTGTGCAGCCCTGGGCTGCATTGAGTGGTGTGGGATGAGACCCCTGGGCTCCTGCTCCATGCAAGAAGTGAAGGGGAGAGAAGAGTCAGGTCCTGAGAATGAAGGTAGAAGTGAAACAGACACTGCTACTCACCATCACAGCAGGTCTGGAGCTTGGTTATTACCATGAAGAGCTGTCCGGGAGCTCGGCTGAGCTCTGCTGGCAGTCGGAGCAGTGGCAGCACTACCTGGAGCAGTGCAGTGCACAACACTTCTGAAACTCCACCTTTGGAATTAAACTCACTGCAGCATAAAAATTCACAAAATATTTCAGGCTTTGACATCATTTGACATAGGATTTTTTGGTGACCTTAAAAGGGTGAGGCTGAAGTGATGTGTCAAGTAGGTGGGTACTTCACCAGATCTGCTGCGCAGCCTACTCTGTCGCTAAAAATCTAAACAATTATAATTTAGATACAGCCAAACAGATACTGGATTGTTCTCACTTTTTGTAAAATAAATTCACTGCCAGACTGAAACATTGTATGCCAAGTTTTAGACTGGAGTGCATTTTATGGCTGAGTTATCAACCCCTGGAAGAAAGGCTTGCAATGTAAATGCTGACAGCCAGAGCTGTAACAGAGTGAACGGTATTGCAATGATATCTCATTTACCTCTAGCAAGGAGCATATAAGAAAAAATAATAATGTGTTCCTGCTGCTACAGATCATTTAATCAGTAAAACTTATCTCTGATTTTATTTGGTAGGTTAAAACTGCAAAGGTTGTGCATTGATTAAGCAAGAGTAACAATAGTCTGTATATTCCTCTGCACCACAAGATTTACATATGTACATGTGATAAAACATTTAAAATAAAATTTGTTAAAAACAATTTTACAGAAAAGGAAAATTTAGAAAGAACAGAGAAGCATAACAAAAGGTAAGCAAAACTACAGCAGCTTCAGCAGAACCATCACAAAAGGCACGCACAGGTGCCTGTTGCATGTAATTGAGTGCCCAAATAGTACCCAGTGCTGCCTTTTTTCCAGATGTGAATAATTCACAGCAGAAACCCCAGAAATACTCTGTTGTAGCATGACATCTGATTCACTGAGCAGGAAAGACTTGCATTAAGCTGGCAAGTTAAAAATGGGAGGACAGTTATTCATGGGTAATCTGAAGAGAGCTGTCTAGAAATTTTGGCCGCTGACTGCCAGTCTCTGCCACTACCCACAAATGCAGCACCTCTGGTGGGGATGTGCCTGGTGCAGAATTTGCTTGATCAAGTTGTCTCTAGGTTGGTCCTGTGCAAGAACCAGTGCCTACGCCTTGGCATTTGGTACTGTGACCTCTCTGATGTCCATTACTGGGTCTGGTTTGGCAAGCTGCACTGCAGAATAAACCTTCTCATTCTGAGAAGTGGCTTTTTAGGCACTGCTGTCGTTTGTGGATGAAATATGTTCAGCCTTCTGGAGCAGACAAATAACTCTACCCATGCAATGTACAACATTTTCTCCTGTCCTTTATAAAACTGAAATGACTAAAATAGTATTTCAGGAGAAGATTTTGCTCTCCTTGCTCCAGTGTGCTTTGGCAGTCGCCACACAGTGAATAGTTTCTCCAACTTCAGTGGAATGCCTCTTGGATGAAGATAGGGCTCACAGTGAATTTAGCTGGCCTGCTGCTGCTGCAGGAATTCAGGAACACGCTCTTACACATTATACAGGAAAAATTACACAAAAGTCCAACGACAAGTATATATTGTTGACATTGTATCCAAGAAAAACTATTGTATACATGAAAGAATGTGTCTTCTTGGCACTAGCTGAAATAAGAACAGTCAAGAATTTCTGGTTTGGGCTCTTTTTAAGTCTTTACATGATGAGACTAAGCAACAGTTTCTGAGCATTTTTGCAACCCTTCCCTGTATTGGTCCTCTTCCCTGTCCCCTTGCCAACAGCTCTGCACAGCTTGCTGTGTGTCCCCTTGAGCTCTGAGATTTCTGATAAATCCTACATTTTTCTGCTTAGGCACAGGAATCAAATTGGAAAACTCAGACTGGTTTTCTTTTTTGTAATTTGTTTATTTCTCCACCTACAAAGCAGAGGCAGTCTTTACTCTGTAATTTAATGTCCGCCTCTTTTTCCACCAGGTTGGTTTGGTATTTCCTTTGTAAACCTCAATTGTTGGCATTAAAAACTTGGCCATTTCAACCCTACTGAACTAAAACTTGGCAGGCAGATTGTCAGCTAGCATTTAATTTATTCTACTAAAATATCTTGCTTTTTATGAGTAATCTATGACCAGTCTTTATCCCTGCAATCCTCACAACATTTCTAGGTCTCCTGAAAGTGAATCACTGGAAGCAACTGGCTTGAAAATACTGCTGACTCCCCTCACAAACACACAAACCAGAGACTGCAGAGCCCAAATTCTGTACCAAAGTGCAGTTTTTGTTCTGTCTGTCTGTCTGCCTGCAGGCAGCCTTTCTTAATTCTTCTCCATATCAGGCCAAAGTCTCTCAGCAGAAACTGAAAGGTAGACAGTCCTTACCAAAGTCAGAAGGACAGAGAAGCAAGAAGGCACAGAGTAAATCTCTCCTGGTGCAAGATCTGGGCTGTCTCACCTCAGTGCTCTGGCAAGGTGTTTCCTGTTAGAAAAGGAGGCATAGCATAAAAGAGTTTCTTCTTCCAGTAATATACAGGAGACTCTAACAGCTAATTATGTTTAAAAATGGTGGGGTCAGGGTGTAGAGAGGCCCAGACTAAGCACCATAGAAGCAAAGCTCACCCTAACCCAGAGCAGTAGCTTGCAGCCAGAAGGAATAAGACAAAGTGGCTGTGTTGTTGGGCAGGTGAGTTAGGAAGTGGGAAAAGCCCTTTACCACTGCCTGTAAAGATAAAAGTGTAAAGTGTACCCAAGTGCACTTCAATGCTGATAATCAGGAGTGAAGAAAGGTAACTCTGAAAGCTCCCTGTGAGCAAAAGAAGGAATAGGTTTCACAGAATCAGTGAATATTCTGGGCTGGGATGTACCCACAAAGATCACTGAGTCCACCTTCAGCAAATGGCCTGTTCAGGGATCAAATGCATGACCTTGGCATTACCAGCACCCTGCTCTTACCAATTGAGTTAATCTTTCTGATAAGAGACAGTCCTGACCTTTCCTGACCACCAGCTGACATCCCTCAATGTGTGGTTTCTCCAAGTGTGGGTTGACAGTCACTCAGCCCTCTTCCTGGGTAGGTACATCAGGGTGGCATCCCAGCAGCATGGAGAGCTCACTTTATGTGGACAAACCCTCTGGCAGCCAGCCCTGCTGCCATGGCAAAGTGCAGCACATTCGTCCAGAGCCAGCTGGTAATTAAAACCTGATCCCAGGGGGAAAAAATAAATATTTTAAGCCAGGAAAAATAAAATAAGTGCTTATTTGTCAAAAAAATGTGGGTAGAATAAGGAGGAGCTGCTCAAAGGAGTATAGCTAAGGATGATAATATTTAAATTTCTTCCTCAGAAAGCCATGGAGTGGCAAGTGCAAGTCCCATGCTCCCCATCTCTGATCCCATCACCTCACCAAGGCTATGGAGTTGGTGGGAGCTGGATTCACTTTGGAAGAGCAGGGGGAACAGGGGAAAGGCTTCCTGACCATGATCTTGACACAAGATTCCTGGGAAATGTAGCAGACACTACCTGATTCCTGGCAAATCACACATACAGGTAATAGCAGTTTTTAAAGGAAGGCCTCTTCTGTAACTGCCCATTTTGGAGGGGAAGGAGGTACTCAGAGCACTGTGGTTTAACTGCTGAGTAGCAGCTCCACTTTTGGTCTGCTAGCAGTGAAAGGCTGCCTGGGTTCATGGTGCACCTTAAGTTCTCGCTGATTGACATGGGAAAAACTGTTCAAAGCCTACTATGCTAGGATGGATGACTATTTTTCTGAACCCAGTTGCAGGGTATTCTCTTGGGATAGGTGGCACACCATCTGACTCATCTGCTAGTAGGGTGTGCTGCTAAGTGACCTCAAGTTAAATAAACTTGAATTCCTCAGTCATGACTGAGGGATAATGAGGAAAGTTCCCTTCAGCTCTGCAAGTAGCTTCTGCAGGTGTTGGACATCTGGAACTCCCTCAGCTCCCAAAATCTATTAACCATGGAGAAGAGAACAGACTGAGTAGATTGTTGTGGGTTTGGATGAAACAGGAAATCAGAGCCCTTTCTGATGAACAAACACTGCTCATAAGTGCTTGCTACAATTGCTGTTCCCATGCTAAATGACTTCTCTCTAGAAGTTACCACAAAGTCTTTGCTTTTCATGAAAACCATATAAGCAGAACAAGTTACCTGGTCAGGACAGTCCACATAAAACACTCAAATAAATTCTCAGGCAGGTGAGTAATTTATTTCTTCACATGTCAGGAAAACAGAATACATGTATAAAGCCACATAATTCTGTAAAGATAACTTGTGCTGAAATTCAACAAAGCATGTTATTTTTAGTAGTTGCGGATCATAAGTGGACATTTTACAGAGAAACCTACAAAAGCTAGTTGTGCTTTCTGGTAGTAATTACCTCCCACAAATATGACTCACTTCTGCAGTTTAAATGCAATGGTTTAGTGTCCCAAAATCAACAGTTTTATAAATAAATCTCTGAATCACAGACTGAATGCCTGAAGTGTTTAAATATTTCTTACTGGCCTGGGAAGTAGTTTGCGTTTAAGGTTTTTCTTCATAACAAATTCCCAGTGAGCAGGACTGACACCAAAGGGGACTGAATACAGAAAAGGTAGGCAGGCTGCAGTGATATAGGCTGCTCCAGAGTTCTGGAGCAGAATAGTATAAACTAAGTTTTCTCAGTCGTTAGTATTTCTGCTAACAAGAATTGGGATTACCAAGATAGATGTGAATAGGACCCACAGGAAGGAATCAAATTCTACTGTTTCACAGCATCCTCTTCTATGGAAAGTGTACCAGGAACTGGGGTTGCCTTGCTCTATGCAGAACTGGGGGGACTATTTCAGGTCTCCTGGGGGTGTGGATCATCTCCATAAGAAATGAGAAATGACCATAAAAGAAGAGGCCTCTCCTCAAAAGGCCAGC
This sequence comes from Ifrita kowaldi, assembly GCA_013398055.1. Taxonomy (NCBI): domain Eukaryota; kingdom Metazoa; phylum Chordata; class Aves; order Passeriformes; family Cinclosomatidae; genus Ifrita; species Ifrita kowaldi. Next base: position 543,103 of record VZRS01006544.1, read on the forward strand.
AAGGCAAAAAAAGAAAATCATTTCACTTTCCAAGATAATCAGATTTTATGTGGCGAAAACCACAGTTAATATAATAGTTAATAACTATAGTTAACTTGTAGTTTTGGTTTTTTTTTGAAATGACATGAGGTTTTTCGCCTCAATGCACTCAGGTTTGCTTCCTGCCTGACGTTTAGCACAGAAGTGCTCCTGCAGGAGGGCGATCGCTGCCGTTGCGGCGCATCCGCGGTCCCACCGGGAATGCGCTTACACGGTCGAGGGAGCAGAGCTGCATCAGGCATCCTCCGTCCCGCCTGCTGCTGCTGCTGCTCAACATCAGCTTTCAGCTTTTCTGGATTCGCTTCCTGCTCTGCAGCTGTTCCCGCGGCCGGCCTGGAATTGGCAGGACACGGGGAAACACATCGGCTCTGCGGCNGAGCGGCGCACGGACCGCTGCAAAAGGGGGAAAACAAAGAAAAAGAACATCAATCTCACCTGTGGAGCTTCACCCAAAGGAAAATTAGCTCTCTCAGAAAAAAAAAAACAAAAAAACAAACCAAAACCAACACAAACCCACAAAAACCCCATGAATTTTTGTTGTGTCCTTTTGTGGATTCTTCTAATTTTACTGCACATTAAACTCAGATTTTCCCCAGTTAGACAGGAAAAAAAAAAAAAACAACTCAACAAAAATACCGAAACCCGTCCCTCCCCTAGCTGACATTGCCATACCAGCATGGCTTGCTTGACTAGAGGTGACCTAAATAATACTAATCTGATCAGATAGAAAAGCAGAAATACTTATACGCGTACACATGTCAAAAGTCAGTTAACTTGGAAAACAAAACCACACAGATGACAAGAAATGCAGATACACAGTTGAAATACATAAACCATCTATCTTTATTTAATTACGATCTGTCAGTTAAAATCACTACTGAATGTGGGATTTCTGCTGAGAAGTTATGTATCATAAGTGACAGCACAGAACATGCAGTCCTTTTTATTTATATTTAATTAGACAAAAAAATTACAGAGAAAAAGGGAAAGGCAAGAGAACAGAAAGCTGAAGAAATAGAGCCGAATAAAAGAAAGAGAGAGAGAAGCAGGAACATTTTAGATGGATCATCCACTAGCAATTAATCAAAGATTTCTAAAAAGTTCAAGCCCAGACTCTGCAGCCTTATCTTGGCTAAGAAGTCTCAATGTGATCTACAAAACAGCCCACTTACGAGTAAATGCATTCACCTCTTGGCTGACTCATCCTCAGACATTTGCCTTTCTCCTTTATTTATGTTTCAGCTGCTGTAAAATCTCTAATGCTTCTTCAAGCCCACCTTTGTGGAACACACGGATCAGTGCTGTTCCTACGGCATGGCCACTCAGAGACCTGCTGTACCAGCCCCAAAAGCAGCAAAATCTCCACCTGTGAGTTTTTAGAATTTTATTGGTAACAGGACAGTGAATATATTTTCTCTTTCATCTTACCTCCAGCAACCAGAGAGTGATAACCTTGTCAGGCTCAGTTATATCCATTTACATCTATTTTATCTAGAAATAGATGTTCCTTTGATATTATGCAAGCAAAGATTAGAACAAAGCACATCATTACAAATATTGTGAGGCTCCATTTTTGATGACTGTGCACAATATACTTTAATCAATTGTATAAACTTCCTACAGTGATTCCCTGTGATCCACAGACTCTGTGAGTGTTGCCAGCCACCACAACACTTGCTTTCCACAAGCTGCCTGCCCTGGTGCAGTTAGCAGGCACACACTGCCTAAGACTTACAGAATTAATGCAATTTCAGAAAGTGCAAGGCCTCCTGATTCTTCTACTTAGAGTTTTACATTATTATTTTGCATAAAATACCAGTGCCTTGAAGAGAATCAATAGATAAGGTGGCACCATCAACATAGCTTTTTTTTTTCCCCAGAAAAAGTCAGGAAGGGGGAGTGAGGTACTAGAAATGAGCAGAAACTTAAAAGTAGAAAGTGTGAGATCAAGAATTTCAACTAACAAGAACAAAATGGAAACAACAGAGAAGCGAGATAAGCATGAACTTGCTGGCTGATCACAGGATTAGCGCAGCCGAGACAGGATTGTCCCAATAAATTACAAACATGATTATAGGATGCAAAACCTGATCACAGGATACAGAAAAGCATTGGCAGTACATAGGAAGAATTCAGGCCCTTGTCCAAGGCACTGGACACCTCTCCTGCCATCTTTTGTATAACTGGGATGCTCACATTCAGAAAAGACAAAAGTCAAATTGCGATAGGTGCAGAGTAAGGCAGTGAGGTTAAGCAGTTTATTTTATGAGTAAACTACCTTATGAGACTACAAAAACCCATGGCCAAATAAAGCCAGAGAGGAGATATGATTGCTGTCTTTAAATCTCTCCTATTCATGTTATTGATGCTAAGCAAAAAAAACAGGCGCAGATCTAGAAATACCATAGCAATGAAACACATTTGCAGAACTGAATAGGTTTGACTTTTCTGAAGAACACTTGAGAGCTATGCGGGCACACCAGCCTTCCCAAGGCTCAGCCAGAGATTTCAGACTGGCCCAATTAGCATAGAGATGGAGTGTGTCTTAAGAAGAGTTGGCAGATTACTGATATCTGCTGGGCTTGAACTACCCACCTCTCCCTGCCTATTCCTACCCCTTGGTCAGCTTTACAAAGAGTCTGAAGCCATGGGGACATCTAAATAGCCTGCAAAGGCTGCCCATTTACTGCTGAGTCCCTCTCCCAGAGGGAAGCAGGTTTCTCTTTAATAGCTTGGGAAAAGAGTATTTATCCTACCTTTCATCATGAGTCTACAAGATAGAAGTAAAGGATGCCTAAAATATAAACACCCCAAGGCTTAGCCCCTCAGGGAACAGGGCTCAGAGCAGCCTCCCCTGCTGCTCTTGCCGAGGATAGCTGCTCTGCCATCCCCTCTGAGAACAAGCGAGCCGCTAAAGGTCACATTTCTGGAGGTACAGGGAGTTCCTGTGCAGGTTGTGCCCTAGGCATAACCACGGCACAGCCTTGTCTGTCCTCACCCGCTCTCTTCTCCCTGCAGAGAGGCCAGGCCTAATTGGGTTCCTATTTTTGCCCTCACTACAGAACGCCTGAAAAGGAAGAAAATTTTCTTCACGGTGAAAAGAGTTTTGAAAAAGAAGAAATGCACCCTGAGCTGACTGAGCTCGGTGGCTCTTGTGGCGTGCTCCCTATACGTGTTCAGACGCTGTAGATGCTCCAAGCCTTTCCCTGGTATAGTTTCCTCTCCAATGCTCTGTGTAGCCATTTGTCCTCAGGTTGAGATCACAACTGTGAAATGCTTCAAGTGGCAAGTGTGCTGTCCCACCTCTGGCTGCAGTGACAGAGGGGACAGCTACGTAAGCGATGGAGGCAGGAGGCTGGCACATCATCCTGAGAATGCAGTTCGAAGCAGTGAAGAAAATGGAGTCTGATTAATGCATCAGCAGTGCAAAAAATGGACAGTGATTATCCTTTGTTTCTCTATTCGTGACTTTGCAATGTGGATTGATCACAGTGCTCTGAACTCAGCAGATTTTCTCCCTGCAAGCAGTGGAAAACATTGATGCTTTATTTACAAAGAATTTCTGGAAAGCCTGTTGCACACACATATCAACAACTACTTGCTTGGATGGTTTCGATTTAACAGGGTTTTGGAAAGCACATGGAGAAAACTTCTGTCGTGCATTTGACCTAGAAGGGAGCCATGCCTGAAGGAGTGAGCTCTTAGGAGTTACAATGTGTTCAGGTATAGTGGGCTGGTGTTGGGATGTGTATTTGTGTCTTTTTGCAACCTCTGGGGCCTGTGGCTGGATTGTACCTTGCTGAAGAATTCAGCCTGTATGTAGGCAAGGCTCTGTGTAGAACTTACATTTGCTAAAATGTTTTGCTCAAGGCCTTGAGTTTTATAATATTTTTTATGACGTTTGCTCTTTGGAGCAATACCTACAATATGTTCATTTTCCTTTTACTCCAAACTCCAGCAATCACCCTAAAATGGCATTACATAACATAGCACATCTGGCCTGGAAAAGGGCAGTTCAAATATTCTATATTTGGGTTGTGATCATTATTTTAATGTAGGTCTAGTGAGGGGATTTGAAGATAGATAATGTCTCTAAAATTTGAAAAATTTTACCTTGTCCTTTTATGGTATTTGTTTTAACTGACCTTTCTTTCTTTCCAGATTGTGGGAAAAGCCCTTCAGAGTTGACACACAGGAGAAATATGGAGTACAAGCAAGGTGTGTCTAGAGTCTGCAGGGACCCAATACACCCTGCACTAACAGTTAAATGAGTGGGAGTTGCATCCCTCCAACACCACAGCATTTTGGCTACATTTGAATTTCTGATTATTCACTCCCTTACAAATAGTTTCTAATTTCACAGTGTGTGGTAGCAAGTCTGAACACACAAAAATCAGGTCACTGTTATTCAGACATCTTTTATTACAAAATAACTCAGTACCTGATGCAATTCACTTTAAATAGTACATCCTCAAATCATTGTTTTAGAAGCTTCCTTAAAATTTGTTAAGGGGCTTTTCTGCTTCTCTATTGAAATTTGCAGTGGTCTGTTCAGCAAGGAAGAAACTAATCATGGTCCCAAATCTAAAAAATCTCTACACACACAGCCAAAATAAAGTAAAATATACACGTTAAGTCTTTGCAGGAACCGGATTCAGATAACCATAAAAGAGAAGTTATAAAATCTGACTATGTCATCCAAAGCACAGAGCAAACAGAAAAAGTCAGACCATTTAGTAACTTATCTCAATTTAACCAAGTTGAAAGCACATGAAGTACTCATTTCTCAGCCAGCACTGTGATTTTCAGATGGGAGGCAAACCTTCAGGATTATTCCAAACAGGTCTCACATGTTTTTTAAAAGTACATATCCATTATTTATAGCTAAAGTATTTCTCTTGTTTCACTTACAATGAAACTCACATTTGAACTTTTTATTGGCTTAAAAAGCATTATTCAGCCTGGTTAAAGACCTTACTTTCAAAACTTGCAAACTGCAAAATGCAGCACGCTCATGGCAGAGCAGGTAAATAAATATGAAGGGCAAATGCATGGACGCTAATGTGAAAGGCAACAGATCTTACTCATGCTGGGAAATAAGGGGGAACTGAAAGAGAAAAGACTGGGAAGTAAGCAGAAGAGGAAAGGAGACAAGAATAAGCCCTAACAACCTGAGTCAACATTAACAAGAAAAGAGTCCCTGAAGGGAAGAGGTCCCTTTCTCATGACTTTTCTGTTTATTGATTCAAATGGAAGTAGATAGATACCATATTGTGGACCTGTTTTCTAATTAGCAAACAAACTAAAAGCTATAATTAAAACATCTGATTTAAAGAATGCCTGAAAAGCAACCTTACTGTTTTGACTGTAATCTGTTTAGTCTGCTTTGAGATTTTTAGGAGCTCAATATCAGAGGTTATAGAACAGATGGAAAAAAAGTAACACCTGCACATTTTTTTCCCATAAGCTAAATAATAGGGCATGGAGTAGGTAGATACTACATAAGTGGTAGACAAAACCTTGATTTAGCTTCTAGACCTTGTAAACACCCTACACATTGCAATTTTTAGTTACTGAAAATCAGTATTACATCTTTAGTCTGAAAAAAAAAAAACCCAAACAAAAAACTTCCCAGATAATTTTAGGATGCAGCAATGTGTCAAACTTGCTCATCAAAAAAGTCACAGTTCACATTGTTTTTTCTTACATATCTTATATAGGAAGGATGCTTTCAGCACACTGTAAATCAGTTGCATATCCAATGTCATTAGCTTTAACATACTCTTCCCAAGGTTTTGAAACTCTGCAGTGTCCCTTGTCACGCTCACAGCTTGCAGCAATCACGACTAGGTTGCAGACATACTCCTACCAGATTTTCTGGATCCAATGAAGCCACAAGAACATATGTGTTTGCACTGATCCCACGCTTAAGCTCACCACAGGAAAAGCTGCTCAGACTTGCTCTAAGCCTGCAGTTAAATGGAAGAAGACAGACAACTTCCAGGGCCTGACCCAATATCCACCAGCTTCTCATGGAGACTTGGCAAAGACAGCATTAGCCTGTCCGTCAGGCCCCTTGGCGTTCCGTGTCCAGCACACCCAGCTCTAAGGGCTGTTTCCAAACCAGGAGCAATATGTCCTCTTTAAAACCTGCTGGTTTGTGACCTTATCTCCAAATACTCCCACGAGAAAACAGTGAAGTATCAAAACTCAACATCTAAAACTATTGACATACTGAGTTACCTGTGAAGGAAAACCAACACGTCTCTCTAATCATGGAAACAAAAGATCAGTCTTGCTTCTGTGAACACTAATAAGGCTGTCTATTTACCAGTAGTAATTCAAGTTTTACAACTTTTTATTTTTTAGATCTTATTGATGACAGCAAAAAAATAATAGGGGGAGGATACAAGGACAATGAAGAGCAGAAGAGATTTTCACTTTGGTAGAGCACCGAGGAAGTACCAGAGCCTCTGACGGTTACATCAATAATATCCCTATTTGTTAGCAGTGAGGTGGATGCTAAAAAGAGACTTAACAGAGAATTGAACTGAGATAGAGTGCTGTACGCAAAATAATCTTCACTGATCCCAAAATTATGTCATCTTTACATGTCTTCAACATTTTTATTATTATGGTTAAAAATGTCAGTATCCAAACAGTATGTGGTAATGCCTTCCAGAGAAATACCTAGGAAGAAGTCAGTGAGTCAGGCAGTCATGTTTTTGGTTTTACAGTGGTGCTAACGACAAAATTCATTTATAAAAGGGAGTATAAAATCTGCACTTCACAGTTTTGTAATATCAGGGAATTTTACTGGTAAAACAGATAAGAAAAATAACTATGCATTTCACTAGCTAAGCCCCACTAAAGTTAAAATTGCTGGGAGGTTAAATATTTACATATTTCTGCTGCCTTCCAACATTTTTACTGGTGGATCAATCAAGTGTTTCTCAGTGATCTAATTCTGTCCCTGCTTTGGAGCATGCTTGAGTAAATTGATATTTTTTTTCTTTTTTTGGTCATCCATATGCTAAATTTGAACAAATATCTACAACTTCTGAGACTTTCCACAGAAAGCAGAAAAGACATCCCAACAAGATGGTGAGCCAAATTTTAAACAAGCTTAAAATACAGGGCTTCTCTATATGGTCAAAATAATATATTTTTGCTTAATTGCTTGATAGATACTGATGAAAAATTTTGCTGAACTTCTGACTCGAAAAAGGCAGACTGCAGGGTTTAGCCAGCAAACTCCTTTAATCAGGTAAAATTTCAAACAACCAACAGCTGAAATCATAGCTCACTAAAACCTGCCTCTTATAATGGAAATGACAGACATCAGTAATTCTAGGTCACCACCAGTTCTGTCTACAACTGAGTAATTTTATTTTCATCCATAGAAATGAATGGAGTTTAGGGGGAAAAACTTTTACCTATTAAATCCAAAGTACAGACTTCACTACTGCTCTGCTTTGGGCCAGCCAAGCAGCAACAGAATTCCCACCCCACTTGTTTGCTGTGGTTACACAGCCCTGTGTTATTTCCACTATCTCACACATGGAGCCAGAAGAACTTGGAAGATGAAAACACTTTTGCTTTCAAATATTTTCCTTTTAAAAGCAGAAAGCTAAGTGTAATTCTATTAATGCATTATTACTTTGGAAGCACTGCTGAAGTCAGGAAATTCCAAGTCAATGCTATATTATATTCATTGCGCAGATGTACCACTTTCTATTCCTCTTTTCCTTGTTAAATATAACCTGTTGTGGCGTATTTTTTATTACGGAACGTGCAGTGGGACAGTTTCTGCAGAAATGCTGGTATCTCCACCCAGGGGAAATTAGTTACATCTGAAAGTAGACAGACAAAAACGAAGAGTAAAAAATGGCTGAAAGCAACGCACTGTGTGTCAGAAAATGGAGCTCATAATCCATAGGACTTTCACTTTGAGACATTCGAGACACTGCTCATTTTCAGATAATTATCCAGGGTGTCTCCCTGATGTCCCACTAACCAGTAGCTTTGTTATTTTTTTATAATGCTCTGTATCAAAAATTTGTACTCAAAATTCTCGGCATGATTACTAATTCAAATATGCGGTAATTCTCTTGTTCTTCATCTACGCGTCACTATTTTGGAGCAGTTCATTCTAAACCACTTATATAATTATATAATACATATATAATTAAAATGAGCAAACAAACAAAAAAATCCCCTCCAAAACAAAAAAAACTCCAACAAACCCCAACAGTTCTCAAGCGACTTACACTGATTTACAGCCCCACCTGTTCTTCCCAGAGAGAGGTCATCCTCTTGCCTCAAGGCTCTGCCTAATTGAGGATCCTTAATTACCAGCTCATGCTGCAGGATATCTTCCAAGCTGATCTGACTGCCTCGCTCTGCTAACAGGGCGCTAATGGAGCTTTCCCCAGGGGATGCACAGGGGTGTCCCGGGGCTCGGGAAGTGGGGGAGCAGCGCCGGGCAGGGGCACGCACTGGGTGGGGCCGGAGCCCCTCCTGAGGCTGTTGGCTGCCAAATGCACATCAGGAGAGTTTCCAGAAACCTCTGCCGTATGGCTCCGCTAACCAGGCAGGAATTAAACACTAGAAGGCAGTTGTGTTGCTTGTCGTTTCATGTCTCGTTTTAAGCAGCACTTTGACAGCAAAGTTCTTTCGCTGAACTTTCTCCCCAAAGCACGGTTTTACTTCTCTTGTCGACTCTCTCTGCCTTTGCAAGAGCAGCTTTTCCAGTCGTATGCCAGTGACACCCACTTCCATCCTTCCCTCTGCACAGCTGACAAATTTGCCTACCATTCAGTTGTGGGCAATGGATCTATTTCAGCTGTGTCACTCCAAGAAAGGACCACAACTGCTTTTTAGTTTTCACTTCCTTGAAAGGCAACTGCAGGCTAACTACCCTCAACAAGTTGCATTGAAATGGTCTTGTAATGATATAAATTGTTACAAAATACTAAATACACACACACACACAAAAATTTGGATGTCATGTACATCAATTCAAGTAAGAAGAAATGGAGACCAACCACTTGCAGCTGTGTGTAGAAAAGATAGAACACTGACGCTGGCAAATCTTATAGTAATGCCCACTACAGACAGCTCTGTAGGTACTTAGTACTGACTAATTGATCACTCCAAAAATCTTTCTTCAGTAGAGTTCTGTGGATTAAATCAGTGGGATTGATGCTGGGTAGAATCTGCAATTGCAGTTCGTGGGTTCCATGGGTAATGGGGCCCTCCTTGTATTTTCCTTGAATACTCAAAAGAAGAGGCTATGAAAGGACTCCGGCGCTTCTCTTGCTTTCCTTCTATAACTTCCGAGATCCTCAGCTATAATTAGGACTCCCAAGAGAGAATACGTATTGTCTTAATGCTGACTTGACTCAGCAGAACGTGGTGAGGCATCATCCCAAAACCTCCCTCTGCTCATCTCAAAGAGCCCAGATTTGGAGGGAAGGGGTTCCTCTGTCTCTCTAAGTGCCTTCCGTAGATTCCCACTCTGGGAAGAGCTGGATAAGCAGGGCTGCCAGGTGAGGAGGGAATGTGCTCCCAGTGATGGATGCAGTGCCAGCAAGCAGAGCACTCACCACTGGTCAGACAGACTCTGTTTAGGAAACACGTGGTTAGAACTTGACAGAGCAGCATCAAAAAATTCATAATGGAAAATGAAAACAAGGTAATTACCTTTAGCCTTGTGGAATGGGATCTAATTCCTAATGAGAGAGGCACAGAGAAAAACCTGACACTCTGCTCAGTGTATATGTTAACCCCTAAAATGTCGTAACATATAGTCAACGTATATTAATCTTTGTGTTTTATTATTATAATTATATTGAACTGTGTCATTATTAAATCACTGCTCCTTATTATTTTCTGCATAACCCTAAGCTAATTTCTTAAACTCTTCGACTCTCTTTAGACAGGAAAGTTATACTCAGTTAGCATCTAGCAGAGGAATTCAGCTTTTATCTGCTACTGCTTTGCATCTTGCTTCAATATGTTTTGATTAAATATGGCAAGCTAAAATATTCTTCCTAATACTGAATGATGTTTTTCTTATAAAGAATCCCAGATGGTCAGACAAGAGAAGACAGGTCTGTTCACTGAAATTAATAGTAACTTAAAAAGTGGAGATTATTAGTCCCTAACATCAAATAGCATTTTCTAAAGGGAAAGATAGAAAAATTACTGCTACATACTCACCCTGAAATTTACATTCTCAGGCTAGGGATCAATGTCCTGATATTAATTGATGCCTATATTTTCTTTTTGAGATCATATCTTTAACTAGGACGTAGAAGGGCTCTACAAAGCCTGCTGATGGATTGTGGTCCAAGGAGCACTGCATCTTCTTGAGGAAGCAGGAGTCTTCCCATGACTTCAGGAAGTAATGGATCTCTGTAATGAAACAGCATGCTCACCTTTCATACACGAACTAGAGAATACAGGGAGAGCCATATGGCATGTCCTAAAATTAGATATCACTTAACATAGTACCTAATTGCAAGGCCACAGAGCCTACATCTGTTGGAACTGGGTGTAGCATGAAATGTCAAATGCAGATTTAGATCCAAGTAGGACTGCAAAAGAGAAGTGTTTTTTGACATTCTTTTAATTGAGGAAGAAAAGAGTTTTCTGATGAATTTGTTAAGATTCTGAGGGGGAAGAGCAAAAGGTTTGGAGAAACCTGAATCTTTTCCCATCAGGAAAGTGGAATAAAAAGTATTTGGAACTTTTCTGCTATCTGTTCTCCCATGCTATTCCCCAACAGAGATGTGTCCCCTTAGCTGGCAGTTAACAGTACACAGTAGAAGTTGTTGGAACAAGAAAAGACCAAATGAATCCTCAATCACTTCTTGCTTAAGGAATGTCCCATTTTGGCTAGTTTCTCAAAGCATTTGGGAAGACTACTCTGATGAACGAAATGTGTCTGACACAATGTATGACCTTCCATACATTGCATAAGTCAAAATCCCACATAAGCATCTGCCCAGGACTGCCTTCCACGGAAATTCCAGGATCGTCTTCAGAGTGGGGTTTGCATAACCTGCATGATCAGGATTTGGAAACTATTTTGAACAAGGAGGAAAGATACATTAACACCTTGCCAAGTGACACACCTTCTCAAGCTGCAGGAAGAGATGGGGTAATGTAGCTAACATATTATAGGATAAAATTAAAACTCTGTGACTGAAAAGAGAAGCATTAATATTTCCATTCTGTAATGTTGCCATCCATGCTGGATATAGCTGGAGCAGCTGAAAAGAACATTGATCCTACAACTGGAAACAGTAGCCTCTTCAGCCACTTCACATAAATGGGAGAAAGACTGGGTCTGCAGCTGCTGGTCCAGTGGAGCCTTTTTAACTTGGCCTACTGCTGTTCTCAGTTTGCTAATACATGGGGATTTGAACAGCAGCCTTGGCTGTGGTGGGAGTAATCTGGGAAGGGATGGGGCAGCCAGATGTGGGTATAACCAAGGGATCATGAATCTAGGACAAGCCCATGACTTTGTAACCTTCCTAATCTTTAAAAATAGCTTTATGCATGTGTGTGTATATATAAACAAACTGTAGTAACAGATATACACCTTAAATGTTATCTAAGATTGTTTTGCATATTTTTCAATATTCTGAAAGGTAAGAAAAGCTAATGAAGAAAGGCACCCTGAGCTCTTGTGTAGTAGGACATGAGAGACAGCATTGTGTAGCAAGCAAGTAAAAGAACACACAGATGAATTTACATGAAATATTTCCATTTCATTTTAGCCATGGGCTTTGCCCTGGTACATTTGGTGATTCCTGGCTGGCTGGGTACTGTGTCTACATTTTCTTTCATGTATGAAGAACGGCCTGTTTGCTAAGTTTGGCATTTCAGACTAGGTAGTCACAGCAATGGACAGGTCTGTCTGCTTGCTTTTTTTTTCTCCGATCTTGCCCAAGTCAACAGAAAGGTTTATCCATCACTATTCCACAGGAAAAAGAGGCTGGGAAAAAGGCACCAAAACAGTTTTCTTAGGATTCATACCAGTATGCATCAGTTTAAGGAGAATGGAGACCCAAGCTATGCATATGTCCTTAAAATGCAGTTACAGAGGCTGTAAAACGAACGTAGTGCATTACTGTTCAGTAGAAAATGTGACTGTGATTTGACTCAGATTAAGACTAGGCTGTAGTTAGAATGTCTTGAAACAGAGTCTGAAAAATAGTTGCCCATAAGCTACCTGTCAAAGGGGAAATTAACAGGAGTTGCAAACACAATTTTTCAGACCTTCTGGAGTAAACATTTAAGCAAGAAACAATGTTAAGATAAAAACATTACAGAACATATAAATGCTGTTTAGGAGCAGAGCAGTATTTATGAAGCAATCAGCAACTAAAGATAAAGCAGCCTAAAGTGAAGAATGCAGGGTAGTACAGTCCTGGATTCATGGTGAAGAACACTATTGAAGTGAGGAGCGTTTCCATTTTGCAAATTAATGTAACACCAAAATTTAGCAATGAATCCTGTGAAGTTCTTGCCATTATTTAGAATAAATGGCATGGCACCAAAGTACTATTATTAATAACAATTAAGCAAATTTCTTCTGTCCTTCTCTGAAAGATGCTGCAATGATGAATCCAAATACATCTGGCTGCAGAAACAAACTCTGAACTTTAGAATTGCACATCTCTGCAGAATAAGGCCTCCACAGTTATTCTCTTTATCTTGACTGCCCAGATGTTTTATAAATATTTGTCTGGATTTCAAGTATTTTGGGGAAAAAAAAGCAATTTTTTTCATGCCATAACAAATGCTTTTGTTTCCTTTGGTGTTGCGTGATGTATGGTACATTATATGAAAATCTGCAGAAGATGGCCTTGTCATGAAACAGTGTCTAAATACATTTGGCAAAACAGACATCAGCTGCAGGTGAGACAACAAGTTCTAGGACTTTTCACCCCACAAAACTGAGAGTGAAAATTAGAGCAGAGGAATGAAGTCATCTCCAAAACCCCAAACACCTCATGACAGGAAAATATACCTCACTGATTGGACTGATGTCAGGAGTAAGAGATGGGCTGGAATTAATCTCACTTTACTTAGTGCCTGTGAGATGTACCAGGCTCTACTGACCAGATCCCCACTAACTACAAAGGCAGTTGGAGGGAATGGCCCAGAAGTAAAACTGAGGCAGCTGAGTCCCACACACGGTCACCTACCATGGTTACTAAACAGGAATTACTCATCGCCTGCAAGAACTCAACTGCTCCACTGAAGGCCTACCAACAGCTACTGAAATAGGTAATGAATCTTTTAAATAAAATGAAATTACCTAAAACAAATCAAATTTTAATTTTATTACTTCAGATAGCTTTTTTGTATTTGCAAAACGGGTCAATCAAGATCCTGGAGACACATACAAAGCTCTGAATTACTATTTTCAGCTTCTACCTAATTTCAGTCACTCAGGATTTTTCAGTTAAATTCTCTGGGCATGTGAAGATTTGCTTCTGGTATTCCCTAATCTACCTAATTCTTCACTCCACCTAACTACCTGCAGACCTTTAAACTTGTTTTTCTCTCTACCTGACTGCTCTTCAGCAACCAATTTGGGCTATTCAGAACAAGCCCAGCAGGCACGAAACATTGGGTATGATCAATCTTTAATATGAAGTTCCAGTAGTCACCGAGTTCCTCCAGGATATTAAAAACCAAGGTTCAATTATAGCCTCTTCTAATAAAAATCTGAACCATTGTCACTCAGCAATGATGGAATTCAACTTCCTACAGAAAATTCAGATGGTCTTCATCTTTACTGATGAATGTTTTTGGTTATAAAATACTTAAAATAATCATGGAACTAGAGAAAGATTATAACCTAATGTTCATAACATTTATCTAAGTGGTGTAGAGAGTGTTTTAAAGTCCTTCTCTTAGGATGACACAGGAGGTCATGTCCTTTTTACAGTATTTAGTCATGAATAGGAGAAAATGAAAGTTCTTCATAATATCTAAAGTCCAGGGATTTAAGATACCACCCACAATAGATATCTCTGTTCAAATCTCCCCAGTAAGAACAGGGAACCTAATAAAGTGAATTTTCAAACAATTTAGTTCATAGAAACCTGTGGACCATCTGCTCAGCTTTAACAATTGCTCTAATGCAGGCTTTTAATAGTTGCGTAAAAAAAGACATTTTCTAGATGATCCCGCATAAAATATTTTTAGACTTTTATTCCCACAGGGGAAAACAGAAAATTTTATTATTTGGATGGATCCAAACTAGGCTTTCCTTTTTGATATTGCAACCAAAAATTCTCGATATGCATAGCCTTATGTGAGAATCACAATCCCTTTCCAATTCTGTATCAACACATGATCATTCTTGCACTGAACTGCTGTTCCCTGCTCCAATAAACTCAACTCAGATATAATTACACTAGAATTTTACACAGTTCTGTAGTTCCAACAAGTTTGGTCTATGCATCTGAGTTTCAAACATATGCTTTTTAACACCATATGTTTGTAACTACCAGACAGACCTTGCCAACCCTGAGAATCAGACCAACTACGCTGAGTGCATCAAAGCTTTACTTCAAATTCCAGAAATTAACCATTACAATATCTGTGTTTCTCCTTATGGCATTGGCTGATGATTTGTTGAGGTGCCTTAAGCAAAATGAGACTTTCAACTGTATTTATTTGTTTGTTTTGGTAGACTCTCATACTTTTTTTTCTGGTTTTCTTTATGTTAATTCTGTACATTCAGAAGAAACACTGCAAGCTCCAGAACAACAGCTTTCCTTTTATGTATTAACAAACATTCTCTGGAGAAGCATTATGCACTTAAAGTGAGAAAAAAACAAGACAAACAAGAGATAACAAATGAGTAATGCCTAACATTAGAATGTGTTTCAACTACTAAAACCCCCAAATATAAATGAGAAGAATATGCAATGAAATAATTAAGAAATCAATTTTAAGTTGGGATTTAAAGAGCTGTGTGAAGCAGCTGTACAGACATCATAACAAAGGGAATAACCCCAAACGAGAGCCAAATGAGCAATTGCACAAAACTGTGAGACAGCTAACAGCAAGAGGGCTGGGGAGCAGAACTAAATCAGAAATAGAATGGAAGTTACAGAAGCAAAAAACCCATGAACCATATGTGAAAATATTCGCAATGCATTAGTGTTTAATTAGCATAAAGGATAAGAACACTTAGCATAAACAAAGATGAATGGAAAATGTGCTAGTGATAAAAGCAGGCAACCTAACTGCACAAGTGTAATTTGATCAGCCACAAGTTCAGATGTAATTTAAAACAAAAAATAATATTTTGACACAGCATTTTGCTGCTGCATCTAGTGGTAGAAAATAAAGTATCAAAGTAGACATTCTCATCTGAAATTCCAGGTATTTTGAAAACAAACAAAAAAACCCCACAACTGTTTGCTGTCCATCACTTATACCCAAATTTGCATTACGATTCCATTTTGAATACACAAGACTTGCCTTTCAGATGAAGAATGTGAAATGAAGTTTTCATGTTTTTTCTCAAATAATTTTTTGCTTGTGTGAAGGCTCTGAAACAGAGGTCACACTGCAAGTTAAAATTAGTATAAGAATGGAACAGTAGGTTCTTGTTATGTTCTAATACATTCATTTTTTACAGCATACTATCCTGACACAGGCATCAGCACAGGTTAATTGCTTTCAAGAGAAAAACAATATGCAACAAGTAGGGCAAAAGGAGAGCAAGAGAAACAAAATGGGTTTGAAGGCCTTTGTGACCTTCACCAACACATTTTCTTAACAAGGAAGATGTTAGAAAAGTCCATTGCATATATGCAAGTCATTATAGCTATCTATAGCCATGTACTTATTGATGATTTATGGCAGAGTTACACCCTCAAACATCTTTCAAGCAGGTACAATCTCCTTAAGTTGTGCAAAGACATGACAATTTATAAGACCTCATAAGCTTCAAGCTTTAAATGAACAAGTAAATTCATGGCAAAGTATGGAAACAGAAAACAAAATTATGAGATGAGGAAAGTGTAAAAAAAGGTAATTTTCTGTGATAAATATTTACAAAGTCTGTTCTAAATGAACGTGAAAATTTCAAGCAGCTTTACCCTTTTTTGAGACTATACAACATCCCAGGGTACGCCTTCAAAACCTATTAGATTCATTTGAAAGCATAAATAGAGATCAGAAGACCATCTGAAAGGGCACTACACCTCTACGTTCTTACCTCTAAAATCAACATTTTATTCAAGATCAGCTCCCCAGCTGCAGCAAACTATGTATTTCTGTGTCATTGTTCTCCTAACAAATATTTCAACTACGATTCCTCATTTAACAAAAATCTAAAAGAAAAAATCATCAACTGAAAAATAAATTTTAGGAACTGATATTCCAAGAAATATATGGAATTGAAAATAAAGTTTCACTTATGGAAATCAGGAAAAAAAAAAGAACAAAAGAATCTCCACAAATCAGGAATGAAACAAGAAACAATATGCCAGAAACAATACTGAGTCATTTTCCACTGTAATTCTAAATTCATTAAACTAAATGAACACCCTTAAATCTAGAATACTCAAGAGAGGATGTGAAACTTCATTTCATAAGCATCAATAGGGAGTAGGAATACAAACAGAGGACTGATTGCTTTTATTTAATGATACATACTTAAGAGATCATAAATCATAACACAACATACAGGAACATTTTTAAAATAGGAAAAACTGTCTGTAAGAATCATTAGCTGGTTTTTGAGCATCCATACAACAGTCTGACTACGGAAGTATTTTATTCTTGTCTTCAGACAATGGAAATAAATCTCAAAAAAGGTGAAGTATGGCAGCTGTGCAATCTCAGGTTTTAACTACAATATGCCTATTTAGGTTGCCTAAATTCCCATACAAATTATGTTACCAGAAATGGTTGTGGATGACCACTGTCTTAGAATTCCTCCTTTAAAGAGATATCTTCTCAAGACTGCCACATTTAGGAGGATGCAGAAATATACCTCTTTGCTGAGATTTTGCAAATGAATACATTAATTAATTCCTGCATCCTTGACTGAAAAGTCAGACTGAAAGCTGTGCACCATAAAGAAAACCCGGATTTTCCATTCTTGCAGCACAAGCCAGTTAAAATTACATATTCAACATGTTCATGTACTGCAGAACATGACAAAGATAGCAGGAATTTTAACTAGTTGCTTTTCATCCAGGGTTAGAAGAATCTAGAAGGTAAAAATTCTTTTATGGTGGCTGCATCCTTAATTTAGGACAGTAAACAGTGGGAACTTCACATACAAAGATGTGAAGCATCCAGTTGCTTGGATTAAATACATTAAAGTTTAAAAATCAAATCCCAAAAAACCACCCTGTTCACGTATCTATTTACAAGTTGTGAATGAGACACTTTTCACAATGAATAGTGATTAGGGTCACCAAAAACTTGATGCAAAACATTATCCTCTGATTTTTTTAGTTTTTAGACCTCCTTGGTCTCAAAGGTAACATATAAAAAGGTTGCTTTGGTTTTCTCTTCTCATTTATCCCAATTGTAGCAGTGTACAGCTACCAATGTTCCTGCCAGTTTCAGTTCTGCCCTTCAGAAACTAATGGGCAGCAGGAGTTGTCACCAGTTTCTCCCAGCTGCTTGGCATTCTCAAGAGACTCAAGTTCAAACAGACACTAAGGCTATTGGAAAAAGAGCACAACAAACACCAGGGGACCGTTTCTCTTCTCATTCTGCTATGAAACAAAAATTGCTCAAAAGGAAGAGACAAGAATTCTTATCCAGAGGTGAAAAGTGACAAAACTCAATGAAAATAAGCTCTTCAAAGTTGCTTGAAGAAGGCCTCGAACTTCATGTGGGCATGCAGGAGAATATTTTTACAAATCTACAAATATGCATACAGATATTATTTATTATTTGCAACTGCCCTCTAAAAACATGACTAAACTTAAGAAACTAAAAACTTAGCATGAAAACCTGTACATCATATTTTGGTTCATCCTCAAATTCATCCACAGAATGATAAAAAGCATCCAACAATTCCAAAACACCTTAACCGCTCATTTGCAAACAGTTTCACAGTCACGGGTTATGCTCTGCACAGAAATTTGACAAGCAAGGATGTTGAACTAAAAACAAAACTCTGCCTTAAACTTTGTAATTTGCTCACTCAAAACTTGAGCTGATGAGTTTCACTTTTATCTTGCAGTTGGTTTCATGTTGCAGTTCTTAGCTGTCCTCCTGTTTGGGGTTCAGTACTGTCAGCTGATGCCAAATCCAATGCTTTTGAATGACTTCTGTTAGTACATCAAGCACCTGGTACTGTTTGATTTGCTACCCTTCCTTAGCCACTCCTGGGTTTAAAATGTTGAGGTCAGCAGCCACTGAGTAAAGATACATTTGTGAAAACAATACACCTACACTTACTAATTTTCTGAGAGCTATCCGAAAAATGATTGATACCTGCAACCGCTGTTTTCATGTGAGTATCCAAACCCAAGACTCTTGTACATTTTTGAGGGTACAATTAACCAGCAAAATATCCCTTTGGATCTTTACCTAATTCTGCATCCATTTTAGCCCAATACTTCTTTTGTAAGTACTTCTGATTGTCCAGACTTTCATGGGACCTTCCAATGCAAGGTATGCCCATAAACTGGCGCTGTTCAATAGCTCACTTCCCAGAGACATGTTATGCTGCTCCCATGAAATGAGGTGACTTGTTACAGAATGTGAATATACAGCACATAGAATATGACAATGTAGAACAGCTGAGGGCCTCAAGTTCTGTAGTGTATCAATTTCTTATTGAAAGTATCCCATTAAGTGAAATGCTTTCACTGAAATTTAATTTGTTTAGACAAAAGAATTCCCCAGAAGCACAGAACTATAAATTCTACAGAATCATGCCAAGAGAATGAAAAAAAAGAGAAATAAGGAAAGCTAGAAGCAAACTTACTAAATTATTTTATTGTCTGAAGTGAAATGCAAGAGTAAATAAATAGTTAATTTTTAATACATTAAATAAGTTTATTAAGCACAACAGAGGTTGCTTATTAATCATCCGTGGAAAATTGCTCTTTTTATTTTTTAGGGCACAGAATTTTATACCTCTCCTCCTCTTCGTGATACAGGGAAGTATGACTAAGGAAAGCCCAAGCGCGGCAGATTTCACGTACGGTGGGAACGGCGTCACTGCGATGCAGCTGTTCGCTTCTCGCTCAGCCCTGTACCAGCAGCCGCCGGTCCCGGGGAGCCCCG
>VZRS01006544.1:563254-576023 GCA_013398055.1 Ifrita kowaldi
GAGTTGGTGCCCGACGGCGCCCCGCGGCCGCGCTGCCGGGCCGGTGGGGAAGGGAGGGCTGCGCCCGGGCGGTGGGGGCGGGCGGCGAAGTTTCTTCCCTTCCCTCTGGCTTCGGAGGTACCTGTTTGTATAATAATGGGTGGTAACGGTTTGGCCGGGGGCCCCCGCTCCGCTCTCCGTGCGTGTGTGACCAGCTGCTGCAGTCTATATAAGGAATTACATTTACATTTCAGACTTAAGGGCTGCTGTGGGGTGGTGTTTTTTCCCCTTTGGTACGTGTGTTACTTTAAGATGCAATGGGAAGGTACACGGCGGGGGGAATAAACGCTCGTAACACCCACTCTCTACTTATTTTCTGGAAAATGGAGAAGTAGTTCGGTCCTCGTAGCACGACTCTTCGCAGGAGGATGTAGAGCAGGCGATTTTGTAACCCTCCTTGGCAATTTTAGTTTTATGTGGCATTTCCTGTGCAGGGTCACAGATAGGAAGGCTTTGCCTGCGATCTGAGATGTTTTCATATGCAGTGAACGGTCTCCGAAATAGATCGGAGTCACGATCCGTGCTTCACCTCTCTAATCCTGACTGTTCGGGGCGTAACGTGATGATAAATGACGGCCTTTCCAGTGGCTAACGGGTTGGTTTGATTGCGTTGAACTTAAAAGGGTTTTCTTATTTTTGCTGTGTGCGTTTTCTAGCAAGTGTTCTTGTTTGCACGCTCATGTTATTAATTCCTTGTCGTAGTGTAAATATTTATATTTAGCTCATGATTTGACTGTGCTAAAGGTAAGTTTGGAAAGTGTTTTTCTCTTTACCTTATTAAAAATGTGGATGATCAGAGAAAGGGGCTTTTCTTGTTGCTGACGACATGTGTGTGACATGTGAGTCTGAACCACCCAGCGTCTGTGCAGGAGCTGTAAACATGTTTACCTGAACAGGAAAGAAAATGGATTTTTCTCTTAAAGATCCAGTGATATGAATACCATACTCTTAAAGCATATCAACAGATGACTCGAGAGAGAAATTTTCAGAAAACCTCGCTTTTGAAATCGATGGGAAAAAAAGATCCCTGATTGCTGCAGCAAATGGCAACTTGTGCAGGTAGAAAAAAAAGATGGTGTTTAGTTTTCTCCTGCATGCATGTCAGCCCCCTCCTGTCTGCTGCTTTCATTCTCAAGGGAGGGATTTATTTACCACGCTTGCTGTCAGTGTTTTTCCTTTGTGCTTAATATTAGAAAACCAGATTTAAGGCTGTTTAGCACAAAACGTTTTGTCTGCTGTGTGTATCACTCGCAGAAAACAAAAGGTGTATAAGATGCGGTATCATTCCAGGTATCTTTCATCTTCATCACTTTTGGACCTCATTGCTGCACCCACTTTATTATAAAAAGCCCCTGAGTCTTTATCAACTAGTTCTGCAATGTAGAATGTAGTGTGTCTTGGTTTAGGCTGCTTTTGGTTCCTTTTATTAAGGAATAAAAACCAACTTAAGTCATTGTGCATTGAAGCATCAGGATTGGTTAGATAATAGAATCTGGATAATAGAGATTTCTCAGCAGTGGGTTTATGTTTGACTTGCAAATATTTACTAAAGAAAATGCATAGAAAAAATGTTAACCCTTTAGCATTTAAAATAATAAAGTAAGTATGAGGCTTTTTTTCCTAAGTCTCTAAATGCACTTGGTTCTTACAGGTATCTTCTGTTAATGAGGAATGAGCACAGGAGAGCTGCACCATAAACTGGCTGGTCCGTAGTATAAAAAATAAAACTGTAAAATAAATTTTATGCTGTTTCCTCTCCAGTTTCCCACAGAATAGGGTATTATTACGGAGAGATTGCACTAGACAGCCAGTATGCCGGTTAATAATACTGGGCTATGGCATCCAGTTATTACACTGTAAACTTTTCTTCTGTTTATCTCTTTTTAAACTTAACACAGCTATTCTTGTACTGTAAACTTTTGTTTTGTTTTTTCTTTTCTTTCTTCCTCCTGCTTTCTCTCTGTGTTTGGGAGCCATCCTGGTGCATTAACTCTAGCTGGAAAGACAGTCTTATCTTCTTAACTCTAGAGCTGGTTCCTTTTCTACCTTGTTTATTGGTCCCTACAGGATATCAGCCAAGAGCCGATTGGTGCTGCCATTAAAGCCTCCACTTATAAGGAAATCTGGCACTTCCTACCTTAAGAAAACTACCCTGTGTCATTGTCCGTAGTTCTAGCCAATACACAAAAACATCTGCTACAGCAGAAGAATTAAAGAAGTGTTGAGATCATGTGATAAAGCATAAACATAGCGCTGGTTGGGAGTCTCTCATCCCATCTACTTCTTCCCCTTCTCCCCCTCTTTTGATAGAAAAATGAAGAGGAGGAAAGAGAGATATGGTTTGGGTATTTTTTGCCAGTCATCCGCATAGCCACACTCTTGTGAGACTCCTGTGTAGACTTCAAATGGGTTCAATATCAGCAAAGCTTTTCTTATTTGGAGTTGGTTTGCAGTCAGGGTTAGCTGCTTCCTTAGCTTCCCTCATGTACGTTATAGGATTGTCTTAGTTCTTATTAAACAGCAAAACTACAAGTGACACATCTTGTTCTTCAGCAATGCTGTGAGATAAATAAAACAAACAAAATATTTAAAACTTTCCTACTAGAGCATTAAAAATATACCAACCTTAAATATAGATGCTCTGAAAATAATGTAAGTATGCCTTCAGGTTTTCAGATGCATATTTAATGGTAAAAGGAAGAATGTATGAATCTGAGTAAATTCTGCATGCTGTCAGGTACATGTGAGGAGAGGGTTTATACCAGGCTTTATTTATTTATTTATTTTACTCCTTGATCACAGTGAGTTCATTACTAAAAGGTTATGTAGATTGACTTGTTAGAGTGCTGTTTCAGTTGCTTTACAGTTGATTCTCCTCTCTTTTTATTTCTATTAGATAACAATTTCATATAAAATTTTGCTACCAAGCTAAGAAGTATAAGAAGACTGTATGTCCCTTTGAATAAGGGAAAAGCATGGCCTATTTCTTTTAGGTCCAAGGTGTTAACTGCTGGCAGGATGTCAGGTGTTAGTGACACTTGGGATACAACATTCCTTGTTGTGCCTGTCTTCTCTTGCCCCCTTGCCTTTCTTTTTCACTAGGTATCATGTTTTCACTCTAGTGTTAAATTTGCAATTTGGGATTTGTGGAATGTATCCCGAGTTAAAATTCCAGGCACAGTGAACAGGTCTACATGGACAACTGAATTAATTGAGACCAGGGAAACCTCCTATCTTATAAACAAGTAATACTTCTGTTTTAATGTTAACTACTGAAATGCAATGAATTCTCTTAAAAGGTGACTGTCTCTTCATTTTTCTGTCAGCAATCAGTGCTTGTTATTTTAACAGTTGTGAAGCAGGGTGTCTTAAGGTAATTAACTACCTGAGGCAGTTGGTTTTTTTTAAGGGGATTTGTTTCCTGAAACAATTTTCCTTGCTTGTAGGGCTCTGTACATGTGCTGAAAGGCTTAAGTAAAAGTAGCAAGAAGATGAAACTTTTGTTCTGACATGGGCTTCCCTATCATAGAAATCACTCAATTTTTTTAGTTAGGAGTCTGAGGATTTGACTTCTTTGAGTTCAGTCCAAATTTTCTGTTGAATATTTTTAGTTACATCAGATAGACTCAATGGGGAGGGGTTTCTGTGGACTTTGGGCTTTATGACAGGTCCTGTTAATCGGCGTTACTGGCTTTGGTTGGGCCCTTGCTCTCTGTAAGCAGCTCCTCTGTGGACAGAGCAGGAAGAAAGGGTTCTACAGCTGTTCCCTGCTTCCTTCCCCACTGAGACTCTGGTTGTGGTCTTAACCTGTAATTTCTTCTTATAGAAGTTTTCCAGTGGTGGGGGGAGAGGCTGAAGTACTCTGAAGTCAAAATGTCACTGTAACGCCTTTCTTCATGTGGAGACATCTGTTTTAATAGAGTTTAAAGTGCCAGCAAGGGATGGCAGACATTTTTAACATGCGTGGGACTCTGTATTACTATGGTAAAGTAATAAAATTAACTCTGTGAAACTTGAGTTGTAGGTTTTTTGCTTGTTTGGGGTTTTTAACTGATTTTTCATCAACTGTTCTCTATTGCAGAGAAACTGCTGGAACTACATTGTCTGGCCAAATGCTTCTTAAGAATCCCTGCTTCTAAATTCAGTCATTATTATTTACCAAAAGTATAAGCATATTGCTCTCAAGTCATTAGCTGTTTGTAGTCACTTTGAAAACATTTAACTAATTGATATTGCAAGCTGATTGGAGTAGGTGTGCTTTGTCAACTGTAAACCTGATCTTTAACAGTACATACTGCATCTCCGGAAATCATAAAGATTCTATTCATGATAGATCTCAAATACCCAAAACTAGAGGTGGAAAACCAAAAATTACTCTGTTTTTATGTAGGCTTTCATACCATATTGCAAAGTACAGTTCCAGATTAATTTTCAGCTGATTAACGTCAGTATTCCTGAAGTTTTGGTGGTTGTTACCTACATTTTTCAAGAGGACTCACAAGTAGGATCTTTTCTGTTTTGGGCAAGTAAGCAGAACCCTGTCTTTCATTTGTGGTCTCAGAAACATCGGTGCTTCATTCTGGCAGCTATAATAGGCCTGTTATTTTTGAGAAGTAAATTCTCAAGTGACTTACCCAAGGTCACACAGGAAGTCCATAGCAAGACTAGGTCTCAATCCATTTTTAATCCTCAGGACTACTCTTGCATTTGGCTTGATCTAGAGCCTTAAAGGGAAAGAATAGTTTTGTCATTTGGTAGTTACTATTCCTTTCAGCTTAATTGTTTAAGTTCTTTCATGTTTATTGTGTTGAAATATTTGTACTTTCAGCAAACAAGTGACAAGATGCAAAACTTAATTTTGTCCTTAGCCATTTTTAGATAGTATTAAGATAGTATTTTCACTGGTGATGTTTTCTGTCTTCATAGTTTATGTAATGATGTGCCAGAGAAGTAGAATGTTGTCTTCGGGTGTGTTTTGTTTTCCCAAATCTGAAGTTCAGTGATGTGAGGGTAGACAAAACTAAATCACATCAGGAGGGAATTAGTTAAAAGACTACACTGTTAACATGAACACCCCTACTGGGATGGGGAGCGTTTTAAGGGGGCTGTTTTCTTGGAGTTTAACATCTGGGCAGGAATTATTTCATCAGATATTGGTTTTGTTGTGACAGTAATGACTAAAGAAGAGTCTCAGCATATTACCAGTGTTTCTAATATTTGAAAATTGTAAGTAAATAAAAAAGCATAAGTCCTCCTTAAAACAAAAATTCTTGGAAATGTGTGAATGAATGCTGGGCCTGGTAAGTCTACTTGATTGGGACAAACACATGCAAGTCTAGGTCTTACCACCACAGCTGCTTGTCACAGGTGGGGCTGTGTGGGAAGTGGCTGTGGGTGCAGGTGGGTGCTGCTCCTGCCTGGGCAGCGTGAGGCAAGGTGGGTGTGAAGAGTGCTCTGGTATCATCATTAGTGAAGATGTGTGGTTAGCTCCAGTCATGAGATGCTGTAATACATCAGTTTGGGTAGGGATTCTTTCCTGGTGAGGGAAATGCTGTTTGAAGTTTTTAGTAATTAAAAAAAAAAAAAAGTGGACAAACCCCCAGGCAAAACATAGAGAGCAGAGGGTTGCGTGCATGAGTGCTGGATGGGTGAGGCAAAGCATGTATGGGGAAGGAGGAAGAGTGGAGTAGGGAGGGGAGTAGTTTGCTTCTTGCTGTAGGTCTGATCCCTGATTTCTGATGCACCTTGCTGGCCTTCCAGGGAGGAATGTAGTTGGCTGCTGTATGAGAAGATCACAGAAGTAAATAGCTTTGACCTCAGCTGGCTGGGTGATGCCTTGAAATACTGGAATTGTTGCTGAGTTGTATAGGGGGTTTCATGAGTGTATTTTTTGTCGTTCTTTCTGCTTCCATGTTATGTTGGCAAGTTTTTTAAACCTTTTATAAGCCATTGCCTCTAATACTCTGAGCTGATTTTTTAGCTAATTATCATGTGCTCATGTATTCTCAATCTTGGTTTGCTTTTCTGGTTGTCCAGTTCCTTGCATCTTATTTTTAAGTTGTTGGAAAGAGTAACAGAAGTTTGATATTTTAAAAAACTGTTCATAGTTGCAGCTTTCTAGTCTTTAGTCTTCCCTTAAAAGAAGTAGTCACATAGGGTTACTTTCCGTTTTCCTATTGAGCCACAGTTTGTTTATTTAATAATCTATTTATCCCTTTCTTGTATAGATAAGTAGTATTCCTGAATGACAGTCAAGGAGAATGGGAAGTCCAGTCAAGAGGAGTGAGACTTGATGGATAAAATACTGACTCCAGTTAAATGCAGCATAGCTTTATAAATCTACTTCAGTACTCCTGAGAAAAATGCTACTTCCATCACACAGTATGTAGGCACCTTTCAGGCATTAAAATTATATGTACTGAGTCTTCTCTTCCTGTGTCTTGGCCTATACATCCAATTCCTTGTGTGAGTACCTGGCAGCTTACATTCATGTGTTAGGAGGATAGGTGATGGTACAGTAGAAAGAAGAAACTTGTTAAATTTTTATCTGTGTGTGTGGAGCAGCCAGGCAGTGATTCAGATGTTTCAGTTGGGTAGTGCTGAACATATTCACCAGGTTTCTTTAGACTTGTACGTGTCCCCAGAAGGGACAATAGAGAAGAAAGGAGCCTTTTTCACTTTGCCTCAATCTGATTGTCTCAGATGCCGTTACTGTAATGTAACTATATCTTTTATTATTAACATGCTTTTGCAGAGCAACAGAAGTTAACTAAAAATATGCTTTCTCATTTTTGAGAAGTCAGTACTGTTTGAAAGCAGCCTGTTTCAGTTCTCTCCTTTTCAGCTGCCATTCCCAGCTGTCACAATCTCCTTGATGTGAGGACTTTACCCCTGTTGTTTCAAAGCAGTTTGGTTAACAGCTGCTGTCACCCAAAGGTTAAAACCTGAAAACGGGCATCCTTTACTGCTTCCCTTACAAATATTTGCTTTCTGTTTGGTAGCATCTTTCTTGTTGCTCTCCCTTCAATGTGTTCCATTAATCTTATTTTTGGAGAGCTGTGTAAAGCAAATGAACATGTCTAATGACAAATGTATTCTTTGGGATGTGGTGGGATGCTTAATTATGACTGAAAAGAGAGAGTGAAAAAACCACTTTGCTGAGATGACATTGCATCCTGTTCAGTTAGGATCTGTGAATATGAGTAGCAGTCCTTCAGGGAAAGGAAACATAAAAATTAAACATAAAATTAAACACCAAGAAGCCTCTGTGATACTGGAGTGTATCAGAAGGAGAAGAAACAACTCTTCCCTAACTAACCACGTAGTATTCTGTGCTTCTTTTGATGCAGATATCCTCTCTTTCTGCAACTCCTCTGCTCTTTAGCTTCTCACAGGTCAAGTGATGGATCAGGAATGCTGGAGGAGCTGGCAAGATCACTGGAGCTAAATGAGTTATAAACCTCACCATTCACCATGATCCTGAGAGTGACTTCCATGGACAACACTTGAAGTAAAGGGATTAAGAGTCTGATGTGGTAGAGAGTGTTTTTACCTATGAACTAGTGTGCCTGTCCTTGTTAGGATCAAATGGTAGCTGGGCCAGTGATGCTAGGGAACACCTTCAGTTATTGTGATATAAAATTTTTTCATTATTTCAGCAAATGTCCCTTTCCAAATTCTCTTTGATAGGCAGCTGACAGACACTGAGGGCAATTTTCTGTTCTATTTTGCAGGCATCCATCCACAGATGTGTATATGGAAAGAAGCAAAATGATATTACAAAACATCACAAATGTGGCATGATTTGAAAAAGGCCTGGGGAAATCTATTTCATCTGAAAAAGGGCAAACTAAAGAACAGAAAATCAGGCCTTAACTACAGGGCTTAAGTTGATTTTTGTTGAACTGGTAGATCCCTAAAGAAGCAAGTTGGGCTTTTTATTTGTTTGTTTTCCTAACACCTTCCCCCTCACCTGAGCTAACATAATTTTTCTTAATGCCCAGAAGTATCAGGGAGATGAATTGTCCCTTTTTCTAAAATGCGCTTGTCTTTAAACAGTTTTTCTTAATGCCTTGAGGTATTTTTGCCTCTTGTGCTTCCAGGTATGCATCAGATTTTCCTTCTTCATACCTTCTAGTTCATTTCATCATTTCTCTAAAGTTCCTGTAAGCTATCTACTGTAAGTCATGTTAAGTCTTAGACTGGAAAAGGAGATGCTGTTCAGAATCTGTAACCTGTTTAATCTTCCATCCTGTTTTGTTTATGTCTTTCCATAGCCTTTCCTTTTCTTCATAGTATTCCTGGCACAGCTATTTGGTTAAGTCAAGCAAAATAGAACCAGTCACACACTACTGGATTCATTCTTATGCTATTGTTCACAGGAGGGACCTAGGTACGGTTTGCCTGGTAAAGAGCATGAGGTGGTGAATAAGGACTTTGAAGCAGATTTGGAGCTGTAATGACTGGCTTCCTTCCCTGCTGCTGTCCCTTCCCCTTCCTTGCAAAGCATTTTCATTTGAAATACTAAGGTGTGGTCATCGGGCATATCTGTTCTCAACTTCCAGTAATTTTTTGCTCACTGCTGAGCTGCACCATAATTACATATGCAAATGTAGTGGTTTTTTTCCCCCTCTTACCTTGTACATATGGGAGAGGAAGATAAGGTTGCAGAGTACCGTCGGGGATGTGCTGCTGTTGAGGAGGTGCTGCAGATGGCTGCAGAAGGAGACAAGTACTAGTCCTGCAGGGCAAGGCTCAGCAGGGGGTTTCAGAACTTCCATATCTGGAAGGCAACAAGAAAACAGTAATCTTGCCAACTTTAAACTTTACATAGGAGCAGATTGTTGGATGGCTTGTTATAACAACCTATTTTGATACATTCTAGCTACTGAGTGCTGAAAGTGAATTTGCATTTCCAATAAGGATTTGTTATGTAGATGTGTGTGTATATATCTATATTAGTAGTTATATCCAGTAATTTAATCTATTAGACTGGCTTGAATGCTCCCAGTAGCAACACAAGGTAAACTTCTGTTCATAACAGTGTTGTAATGATAGTAAAACCACAGGGACTAGTTCTATGGAACAGACTATTCTGACAGCTTCAGCCCTTCATGGTAAGGCTTACCTCGTACATTTTCCAGATTTGGAATTGACAGACATACTGAATTCCTGGAATACTAAACATGATTTTGAGCAAATATTGGAAGATGGAATTGGTTCTATAGTGCAATCAAAATGCTGGGAGACTTTATGCACAAAAGTAAAATAATAACTTAAAAATGAGAAGCAAAATTGAATTGGCAGTTGTGGCATAGGAAAAGGGAAATAGTTCCAGTGACACGTCACGCAGTATAACGTGCCATAGTTCTCTGTATTTCACCACGTGATTAATCACGCCTGCATAGCTCATGTGGTAGTTACATGATTGAGACAGACACCTTAAAAAGATGAGCCTGGTTTTTACCTCAGCATGTGAGTGAATAAAACTAGTGGCAGACATTCTGTTTCTGTGAACTGAGCCAGTTTGCGCAGGGAGAATTTTAGCTTTCCAACTGTAAAGGATACAAATAGACTTAGTTGAATAAAAATCATGACACACAGCAGAGGTTTGTGATCCTGACAGAAAATTCTTATGAGTTGTTTGATGCAAACTGTTGTCTGTGGATCTGATGCTTCAAAAACTGTTTGGCAGTACTGCTTGTGACAGTGC
Organism: Ifrita kowaldi; assembly: GCA_013398055.1. NCBI lineage: Eukaryota > Metazoa > Chordata > Aves > Passeriformes > Cinclosomatidae > Ifrita > Ifrita kowaldi. The sequence goes on from VZRS01006544.1 coordinate 573,006, forward strand.
TAAGATGCTTTTCTTCGGAAGCGAACTCCAGCAAATACGGGTATTTTCTTTGTTTTAGTGTGAAGTTGCAAGTCTTCTCCATTTATTTGTGTCAAGTGTCTGGAAAAACATAATTAAAAAGCTACTTGTTATGCACTACTGTATGCAAATCATTTCATTGCATTTGCTTTTTGCATATGTGTGGTGTCACAATACTTTGGCATATGGAAAATATATACAACTTTTTAGAAAAGAGTGAGTTCTATTCTGAGCTGGTAAGAAAACAGAAGTGCTGAAATTGAAAGCTTGTCAAATGTCTTGTTCTAATAGTTTATAGTTCCCTATATTTAGCTCTTATTTCATCTTTCTAACTTTTGACGATATTTTTAAGCATTTTAAAGGTCTCATATAGCAAATTCTCTGAACAAAAATGTTTGTGACCTTTCAAGTTCCAAGGTACTCGCTTACTGAATAAAATCTTCCAGATTTGTGCTTTAATGTATCTTAATAGGCATCCTAATGAAGCTTTTTATGTGTTAAATATTTCCCCAACCTGTCTACCTTTAAAGAATTCATGTGTCTTCCTTCAACCATAGTTTAAGTAGGACTGTCAATCCAATGTGTATCTTGTTCATTCTTGGTCTACTGTCGAAGCACTTTGTAGCTGAAGTGTGTGTGCGCATGTGCAGCTGCATGTGCTGTTTTCCTGCCTTTTCCTTTTGTCTGTCAAGCTTCTGGCTGATAGCAGATTAGCCATCTGAATGTGGGCAGCAAAGAGTAATGGGCTGTACAGGGTGCCTGGGGCTTCTTGCATACAATAAGATGACTCCATTATAAAGCAAAAAATGACAAGCTTGCCATGGAGGATGTCTGTACTGGGGAGATGGAGAGAGTGGCCTTTGGTTTAGGGTCATGTTAATGAGTGTAAAATAAACTTAATTTTTTTCAACTGTCAAAAGTATTCCTAGGTGTTTTACAGAGTAGTGCTGAAGGTTCTTCTAGCAGGAAAATACTGATGAGCTAAATGGGTGACGTGCTGCTTGCTATTCCTGATTGCTGTATATGTGTGGGGGAAGGAAGGGAGTAACAGAATGATGGCTCAGTTTCATTTTCATCATGCAGGTGTGTGTGGTTTTTTCCTTTCTTTTCAATTTTTTTATCTCTAATGTTTTGCTTAGTTACAGGATTACATAATCTGCCCCGCAGAAGTGTGTTAGGTTTATTAAGTCTTTTGGAAGATGTGCTAATACAGATTTGAAGGAAATTGGGCCAGGAACATGGCTGAGACACAGGGAATCCAGATGTTGGAGGAGGACATGAAATACAAAGCTGTAGAGAGTTGGATGAAGTAGACAAATGAGGCTGTGTGCAGAAGCACAGTAGCACGAAAACTAATGAGGAATCTTATCAAGTTTTTTGACAGCTACACTCACCCACTGTAAGAATCTGGAGTTTAAAAAGTCCTCTCAATTGCCTACAGTTTACTGTGTCTGTAAGCAGTAGTGGCTGCTTGTGCACTTCTAACTTTCAGTTACATCTTTCAAGAAGATTTTTTTGTTTGTTTTTATGGCATTCAAGCTCTAAAAGGTGCTCTCCCCCGTAAAAAAAAAAAGGCAAAACAGGTGCAGTATGTTAATTTATGCTAAATGGAAGATCTTCCTGGTTTGCATCTGCTCAGGAAATTAAGACAGTTTTTGATACATATGAGCTTCCAAACTAACTGGCAAGTCAGAATAAAATCAATTTGGTATATGGAGTATGGATGAATTGTTAAAACATGGAAAACCTGTCTTAAAATGCTTGATTAAACAAACCCCCAAACCTCTTGACTGACATTTGGTTTAGTTTGTCTTGCTTGTTGTAGTCTGTTCAATGTGTCACTGTGGCTACAACTGCAGTGGACTCTGGAAATTTATGCTATAGCAGCAAAATGTATGAATTGCAACTTTTAATAAATAAAATGAGAATACTGTTTGAACAAGTTTTATTTTCTCATTCTGTTAGCTGCCGCCAGGTCTCCTTGTGACTGTTCTGGACACTTTGTTCTAAAGATCATGTCCCTCGAAGATCTCCTTTTAGCTGCATGTTACACACAAAGTTTCCCCAGTCCCTTGGACTGATTTGCCTTAAATGAAAACCCTTCTGAAAAATTTCTGCTCCCTTCTTCTCCTCCAGTAAAGACTGCTGCCCGTTGCCTCCCCACCCCTCCAAGAAAAAGGAAACAAATGAGACTGGTTATACCATAGAGCTCCACAAATGCTGCTCCCTTGACAGCAGTATTAATTCTCTTTACATAAATTTTTATTTTGCAGTTCAGAATTGTTTCTATGATCTTATGAGCTTTTTATGGTGCTGAAGACTGTAGCTACTTAGCAAGGAAGCTGGTGATAAAACTAAAGCTTAGTTAACTATCTCTAACAGCGGGTAATCTGTAACTGGTGACAAATAAAACACATTCCAGACTAGTTTAAGAGAGATTTGTGGGGTTTTTCTCGTCTCCTCTTTCCTTGCCCCATGTGATTGCTGTGGTTTACAGTAGGAAGCCACTAGTTTCTGCAGTCACAGATGGAACAGGAGGTGTATTCACTGGTAAGTGGTGTAAAGACATCTGAGTAAGAATAAGAAAGTGAACTCTCTTAGGGGAGAACGCGTTAGCTGCATATTTTACAAATCATTCCACATCTGTGACTTAATTGGCAGTATGAAAAAAAGCAGTATGAAAGCAGTCTGTTGCACATTAATGCAGCTTAGGAAAGTTGTATTTATGAATATTGAATAAAAAAGGTTTAGACCTGTTCTTGTCTTTTATAGGATTTTCATAGTTGCACATCTGACAGAGAAAGGTATTGCCTTGGACTGACCTGGCTGGCATGGCTGCAGTATTGTGCCAGGGCTGGTTTTCAGGACAGAAATGGGAAATTGCAGAATAGCAGAGCGGCAGGACAGTTGAAAGATCATCTTCACTTAACCAGAAAGAAATGTGGGAAATATGGGTTTCATTATCTTAAAAGTATTTAGGTAATACAAAAAAAAAAAAAA
>VZRS01006544.1:578210-625133 GCA_013398055.1 Ifrita kowaldi
AATTAATACCTTTTATTTTTTTTTTTTTTTTTTTTTTTTTTTTTTAGAAAATTTTGTTAACTGAATCTTATTTCTCTGTACCTCGCAGATTCCCAAACTGTCTGGTAGCCATCACAGCTGTCTACAAAACTCAGAATATTCTAAAACTAGTAAGCAACTGCACCAACATGACAAATCTGTTTGCTTACACAGCATGATAGAATAGGAGGGATTTCTGTACCATCTTCAACACAACCTGCCAGGCATTAGGAAAGCAATGTGCTTTGTTCACAGCAGGGGACAGAAGGGATTTGGAGAGAAGTGAGGCCTGCATTGCCTTGTGATGCTTGTGTTGTCATCCTCACGTGAGAAAAAAATAAGGGTTTTTTAGTCATCTCTCCTGTCTCAAACCCTGTAGAAGTGTGTCCTTATTTTTGTTGTTTTTCTCCATTTCCTCAAGCGGGACACTCATGGAAAGCCTACGTGTGGGTTTCCATTTAGGCTTGAGGGCTCCGGAACAAAATATTCAGTATTTGAGACCATGTCAATCTTCTGCTTAAAATGGATTCTTAGTTATTCATGTGGGAAAGGTGCAGATGAAGAAGTCATACTGAGCATCTGCACGATTCAGGGGTCCTATTTCCTTAGCCAAAAAGAACAAGCGTATTTTGTGCTTCCTTGAGAGGTGGTTTTTTTCCCCATTTGTCAAAAGAATAAAGACTGTCTCCTGCCCAAAGGTTATTTAAATTGATGCCCTAGTGTTTGAGATGAGAGCATGTAATGCAACTAATTCCTGTCACTTAATGGTGTGTGTCCCACTGAACACGGCCCTCTTGCTGCTGCCTTGGGAAGCAATCAGTGGAGCGGTCCTGTGTCTGCTGTTCCCAAATCGTGTGCCTTTGGTGGAAGCCATAAGGAATAGAGGCTGCTTTTTGGCAGATGCACTCCCAGTGCTTTGGTATAGGAACTAGACGTGGTAGTGGTAGGAGATGTTGGTGCCTTATTCTTCAGCTTTGGGGAAGTCTGGGTTGATGACAAAGTGTCAGAAACATGTCTGATTGCCAGCTACGGTGAACCAGCATCTTTATGTGAAACCATCTCCTGTAATAAAGTGAGGTTTGAGATTTTCTCTAGTTGAGACATCTACTGATGTCTACTGGTGGCAAAATGTTATATTATATGTAAGATGTAAAGACATAGGGTTGTTCCTAGGAAAACACTGCCTCAGAAATGCTGCTTTTTAGGGTGTAGACCTCTTCGTCGGTGGTAAAAACAAATAACAACTTGCTTGCTGAACTGTGACCTGTTTTGGAGTGACAGTCTTGCAGCTTGCTGAATCGACAGCTGGGCTTGCCACTGTGCTGCCCGGAGCTGAGAGCCAGCTTCACAAAGGCTTTGGAAGAATACATTTGTTTTCGTTCACTGTTGTTATTTCTCAGCAGGTTTTCAGTTGCTGCTCCCCCACTTTTAGTCACCCTGAAGCTTCCCAGCCTGCTACTGTTTCAAGTTAGTTTCTTGTACGCCTTGTTTAAATATCCTTAATGGCAGCTGGAAGACTCAAATAATACTTGAGAAACTAAGAAAATCAATGATAAGTTATTTGATAAAGCTTTTTGAGCTCTTTGGTTTAGCTAAGTGATTTAAATGTGACTTTTATTCTGATTTGAATCAACTAATTGACCTCCAGTTAGGTAGAAAAAACTGTGGGTTTGTTTTTTTTATGTAAAGAGGGAGGCATATAAATGGTTTGGTCAGACCTTCTTTCTAATAATAATTCAATATTCTGCAGATGAGTTATGTGAGTTGACATGAATCTGGCTAAAAAGGAAAATTATCCATCTTTTCTAGATGAGATAGTGCCAGTTGTGAGGATTAAATGTTTGTACAAAAATTATATTATCTCTGAGCTAAATTTTGCTAAACATGCTATGACATATATTTGGCTGGCATAAACTGTATGTCAGTGTTTGTGGCAATGGGGATTTAAACTAGTTCATTTCAAATCCTAGCAAGCAGCAGCTGAAAAACTGCTGAATGACCTTTGACATAGGGACCCATGAATGCCCCGAGTATGATTTCACTTTCACCATGTTCTTTGTGAATCTGAATGCTTGTCAAATCAGATGTGTGTTTAGACCTTTTCACTGACTATGCTTGGAGGGAAAGAACAAAGCCTGGGGTCAACTTGGCACAATCCCTGCGTTTATCTTTATTCTATTATAGCAGCTTGTGGGGGATGGAGTTACTATTCTCTCTGAGGTGAAAATGCAAGCAGAGTGTAGGTAGGCTATCCGTCTTTTCTTCCAGACTTTCTCAACAGCCTAACTGGTCTCCCATGATTTACTTGTGTTAATGGATGGCTGACTAGGCAGATTGCTAGTTGATTCATGTGCTTTGCTAGTTTTCTACTCATCACTATTTTGTAGCTGCTGCACCTACCCACTGGTGTAAACAAACACGTGTAGCTTGTCCTGGGTAGCACATGCAGGAATGGGTCTGTGCTACACAGTGCTTTGTTTTCCCCAGTGGACATGGGAGAGGAGGTTGCATGGGTTTTCACATTACAAGTATTTTTGCTTCAGTACAAATATTTTTTTTTTATTTTAAGAGATAAATAGCTTCATATGGTACATATATATTTTTTGCTTTTGCAGGCTATTAGTCACACTCAAGGAGTGACTAAGTCTGTTATTACTCATTCAAATTGGGAAAGCCTTTGTCTCTAAGGGAAGAACCGTGGAGTTCTACGAAATGATTGTTATAGACTTTTTGCAGTATTTTTAGATTTTACTCCTCTGGTAGAATCACTTCACAATGCAGGATTGTTTCTGTGTGGAGCTGGAGTGGTCTGAATCTGTAAACGAGCTATTGTTCGGTAAAGTACAAGTGGGTGGGGGAACTGTATGACAAAAGGCCTAGTTACCTTTACAGTTTGTTCGCTGTACCTCATACACTTTGTTTCAGAAGAAAAGCACTATTCAAAGACTGGAGGATAAGGAGGGAGCCTTTCACATGAGGCTTATGGGAAATTTCTCTCTGACTTGTGGGTTTTCAGCTTGTGTGGATTTACCCTGCACCTTCTGAGGCTTTCCCTGAAACAACTTAATGTGTGTCTGAACCCTGTGCACCTCATGGGGTGAGCGCTTCCCAGTCTGATGCTTTGGCCAGGGTTTTCCACCTTAACACTTGCACTTGTTTGGGTTTGGGTGTTTTTCTGTTGACTTTTTAATTAAATTTTGAAAAGTTTATTTTTAAGGAAAGAGTGTGTTCTCTTGTTTTTTAAAGGCTTACAAACTGAGAAATAACTCACCCTCATTAACTTCAGAGATTTAAAGCCCATTAAACATCAAGGAGATCTATCTTTATATATATATATACACACCTAACCTATTAAGAGTAATTGAGAAATCATGAGTGTACTTCTTTGGTTTTTAAACTAAACTTTGAAGCTCGATGTCCTCAGCAGTTCCCTTCAACTTCTTCCGTGTATTTCATTGATTACTTTCTCTTTTCATAGCTTAGAGGATAAGTTCTTAAAAACCTGTTCATTCTGCTTGAAAACAAATATGCTTCACTCAGTGCCCGATTTTCAAATTTAAAACATTTTTGCACAAAGAATGATGCATGAGCTGAATGTTTGGGGGGTTTGGTTTGTTTTTTTTTTTGAAGGAGAGTTGTGTTGTTTCAGCCTGTCTTGGAGGAGAAGAGAATGAGTACTCTGGGGAGAGCAGGGCTCTGCTTCTCTTGCCTGACCCAGGCGAACAGGGATGGCTGAAGACAAGCAGCTGCCTCATGCTCTCACTGGACAAGAATACCCGGAGCCAGCTCCTGCTTTCCTTCCAGAAGCAATGGAAGGGATACTCAGCTGCAGGGGTCACAGCCCTGCACACAAGCTGGAACTAAAAGGCTTCAGCCCAGCAGAGTCATTTATAAAAGTAGTGGAGGCCTGGACCTATACCTGTGTTAGCTGTCTTGGGCTATGGAAGCAGTAGGCACTGGCAGGAGGGCAGAAGAGGTATTTCGTCATCTCTTACTGCTTGAAGGAATATGTTTAGAGCCTTTGTTTGACACTAACAGTGTAATTTTGCTCAGAAGCTCAGGCTGAGCAGCATGGTGTGCTTTTTTGCTTGGATCCTGCCCTAAGTCTGTACCCTCTCCCTTCCTATCACAACCTGACGTGGTTTGGATGTTGCACTTATGTACCTGAGTGTCACTAGCCTGCATTTAGGAGCTGACAAATCTGCCTGTAGTGTTCTTTGTGGCATGCTTTGTTCAATTGTATAATATTAATGACAGCAAGAACTTGCATCTTAAAACTCCCTCTTGCAGGCTGTAAATTAGTAAGTTATGTCTAGAATATGTCATAGAATATGTCACGATGCTTATTGTTTCTCTGCATAGCAAAACTCTGAACAGTTCCACTATAGTTGAGTGAAACTGATACGCATTTTTCAGAGCTGTTTATGAGCTCTCATTTACTAATCTTGGGTACTTGTAAATAATACCAAAAAATTCTTTGCTTGTATTAATCAGAATGAAAAGGCAACAGTCAAATGTTCACTTTTGCAGTTTCAAGTTTTTTAATTGGTAAATCAAACCTTCTGTTCTTAAAATGCTACTTATACTGTTATGTAATGACATCTTTGCTTTTATTTCTGCCTCCCTCCTCTTCTGTTAGGCTATGAAACTACATGCTGTGTAAGAGTTTCTATTTTCTTTATGTTCTCCGTTTCAAAACTCTTTCAAACTTGAAATGTTAAGGGAGGTTTTCTAGTAACTAATGCTCCCACAGCTTCTCTATTGGTTTCCAAGCCTGATATGTTCTCTTGGGGTTCTTTCAGTTTCTAGTGGTGTGAGGGTGGGATTTGGAGAGCATCTCTACCAGCTGTGAAGTGAAAAGGCTGAACTGGAGAAGCAATGCTGGAGGAAACAAACCCGCTGTTTTGTACCTAGCTGCGAATCCGATCTGATTTCACAGCTGCTCTCAAATGCAGTCTAGTTTAAGGAGACAGCTATATACTTCAGTAATACCAACAGCTGACAATTCAGGAATGTAAACTTGTTGGATTTTACATTTCTCTTACTGTCCCAAGCACAAGTGCCTGGAGGAATAAATGAACTCTAATGTGCCTTAAAGGCTGTCTAATTTTTGAATATTTTAGATCATAAAGGCACAGACAGAAGCGTATTCAAAGCCACTGTTCCTGGCAGAATAGCTGACCAGAAGCCTGCCATGTGGGGGTCCTTCAGCTCATCTGCCCCTGCAACTTGCCATGCTGCAGAGTCTTCTTGTTAATTTGGAAAGTCTTCCTTCTGAGGCCTGGAGCCCAGTGGCATAAAGCATTCCTTCGAACTGAACTGAAATCTATGTTCTAGCTCCCTGCTCTAGTTTTGAGCTCTTAAACAATGTGTGTTGAACATGTGAATGGCCTCATCTCAAAATGGAAACTGGTGGGTTTGTCCCCAGGTTTCTGTCTGGGAACAGAGTTGAGCCCTCTCAAATGTCTGGCTACTGGCAGCCCCAAGGCTTTTGTTCTTGCATTGAGGTTTAGTTAACTACTGTCATTTGGTTATGTTGTAGAATGCCTCATCCCAAAAGGAAAATTAAAAGTCACCTCACCTGTTCATTTAAAAATGACTCTGATCCTATTTAAGTAGCAGCTACTGAAGACTGAAATAAGCCAACAGCTCCACACTGCTAGTGTTGTGGAATTGTTTTCCAGGATTTTTATCGGTTCGTTGGTATTATTTATTTCTTGAAGCCAGTCCTGTCCTAGTAGCTAAGAGAGGATACAGGGCAATCCAAATAATTATGAATTTAGGTCCTCGGGCACAGTAACAGAGGCTGCTGCTTGGGATTACTTGACAAAGCATTAGATGAAGGAAATAATATTCTATCAAGTGAAGATTTAGGGAAAGCGTTAGGTCTGGTGGTCATGTTGAAAAAGTAAAGGTGGGGAATGAGCACCTTTTGTCAGACTTCGAGGTAGCAGAATAATCCAGGATCACTGTCATGTTATTTACAGCAGTATTTTGCTCAAGTCTTCCTGTAACTGCTGCTTGAATCTATGCTTTTATATCTTGATTCTTGTCTGAAAATCAGTCCTGGTCAAGGTGGCAGGCAAGCCCAAAGGCGAAAAAGAATTAATGAATTGTGGATAGAGGTGTCATTCACACTCTGCCCTGGAGAATCCTACTCACCAAGAAAGCCGGGTGTAGATGAACACCCCGATAGGCCAACTGTTGGCATCTCAAGGGTTAAGAATGTAGCCTCTGCTTTAGCTGCTTTCACTCTTCTATCCTCTCCTCTGACTGTGATACTGAGGGACTGAGAGAGAGAGGGATGTTAGCCTGCATAATTGTCAAACAAGTGGTCCCAGTGTTATTCTATGGGCAACCAATTGATGCAATCTGTGGCTCTGTCAACAAGTGGATCTGTTATCTCACAATTGGGACAGATTAAGAACAAGTGGTCAATTTACGGCAATTCAGGGAAGTGGTGCTTTGTTGTCTTATTGCAGTGTCTGAGCATGTCCTAACTCAAATTCCAGCTTCTGTGTTGTAGGAGTTTTTTGGTGTGGGGTTTTTTTGTTTGTTTGGGTTTTTGTTTTGTTTAGAATACATTATTTTCTTTCTCTCGACCTTTATTTATTTAATTCTCTAGTTTGTGAGTCCAGTGCTACCTATGTTCATGTGGCAACTGGGGAAAACGTGACACAACTATGATAAAAAGATAAATCCATGTCAGCCCTTCGCTACTCACAGTTCATGAATGAGGGATGCCTTCCCTGAGGGATGCTTTCCCTGAGCAGTTGTGTGCTGGAAGTCATTCAGATGTGTTGCTATTTTTGAAGACAACTTTTGTAGGGCAGAATCTCTCCCTCCTTATGTATATCTCAAAAGTATTTCCTTTTCATGCAGACTGAAACTTGTATGGAACATAGTTCAGGATTTCAGCTTGTTCTGTTAGTAGGCTTTCTTATTGACTTGTATTTTCCCCTTTCTCAGAAAAGGTCTTTTTAAAGGACTGTTGTCCCAGCAGTTGCTTACAGCATGTGTACGTTTGGTCTATCAGCATGCCTATGTACTTTGGCTGTATAAATTGTAGGGTTGGCTCACAGTCTTGGGCACCTAAATTTAGATGCCAGGGTGTGAGCTCATTGCCTGTGCTCCCATTATAGTCTGCAGAGACCTAGTCAGTGGACCTGAAGAAGTGTTCAGCTGACTGAACATAGGTGTCTGTTTTAGGATGAGCAGAATATACCATTGATTATAGTGGGAATTTAAGCAGCTAGCTGATGCAAAAATGCCTGAATCTAGGTTTTGCTATCTGTGAGCTGTGTCTTGTCTTAATGCTGTTTTTACCTCTGCCAGTTGAAAACTGTTTCATGCTCTTTTGCTGTTAAAACCCCCTTAGTGAGTTCTCTCCTGTATTACTTTCTTTTGAAAATAATAATACTGGTTGAAATTTCTGAGTGCTAAAAGCTACATCTTGAAGATGGTACCTGTCTAGAGCTTTCTCTAACAATTTAATCTTCAGTTCTCTGGGCCTCATAGACTGGTGTCTTAGTTCAGCTGGGAAACAGGCTACCTGCCATCCCCCTGCCCCATGTGCCTCCCTTCAGAACATCTTGGTATTGAGCTGTAGCTCAACCCATCTGACTCAAGTCAGGTTTCTTGTGTCTCCTGCTGAGAAAAGAATGAGCTTTTTGCAATCTGTTTGGTATGTCCAAGTGTTTTAAGGAAACAGCAGTGAGGTTGTGCTGTTTTCTCTTGCTCAGTTGCATGTGCTATCATAGATGGTCACAACTAGCTTTTAACTTAAAATGTTAATTTCTGTTGATTACTTAAATAGTGCTTTTGTACTGAAATGATCATAAACGAGACTGAGGCACTGGAGTGGGGAGGTTTAATAATGGGAAAAGCTGCTTTTAAGCTTTGAATTGAGATGAATCTATGAAGGACTAGGTTTTTTTTTGTTTTTTCTTTTTAATAGCAGTGAAATTTTCAGGGCCTTGAGTTCAATGTGATTAGAGTAATTGCTAGTTGTTTCAGATCAAGGGAGAATCAATTGTGTAGCTGAGCAACTTAGACACAAAAATGTCTTTTCTTACTCCCTACTTCTTCTTCCTGTTATACTAGTAGTTGCTTTCTGGAGGTTTCTTTGTAGCCAGAGCACACCTCTCTGGATATGCAGACGGCTTGGATTTTGCAATGTCCTCAGCGTTCAGAGTGCTCACTAACCACAGGATGTATTCAGTACTGACGGGGAGAAGTGCCTGGAGAGGGGCAGCACAGACATGAGCTGAAGAATGGTGTTTAAACAAATAGATACTTTTAGTTAAATCTCCCACACTGTATAAACTTATAGCTGAAATTGTTCCATCTTTTAGTGTTCGTGCTGTACAGTGTTGTTTTACAGTCCTTTTGACTTCATTTATGGAAATGAATAGATTTATGTTAGAACAGGAGTAGGTTTGCACCATCGTAATAAACTAGGGGACTGGTGGAATGCAGAGTAGGCATCCTTCAGGAATTCAGCCTGTAACTGTCTCTTCTAAAATCTCAGATTCTGAGGTAAAGTGATAGGATTGTTTGAACCATCCTTACAGGTGTAGATTTCTCAGGAGGAGATTAAGAGGGGATGGCATCACTGTCTCAAACTTCATGCTGATTTTTTTCTTCAGTGCCTTGTTCTGCAGATATAAATACAAGCAGCCTGACAAGTATCTTTTCTTCCTTTTCTTGTCTCTCGTAACTGTATCAGGGTAGTATCCATCTGTTTTGAAACATCAGTTTGTATCTGGGGTTTATTTGTGTCGTGGCTTTTACTTGAGAGTTAAAAAGTTCCTACTAAAAATGGCAGAGGAGATAAGTTTGTTTGCGTAACTGTATTAGAAGTTTTACATTAATTTTTCCAAATTCCCATTGAAAAGAACTAATTTAATTTCATCAACTAAGCAGTATATTAATCTATTTCTGTAGAATCAAAATCTCTTGAAGTTATACAAGAAGCTCTATTAAAAGTCACCACATTCCTTCAATGATCTGGAAATGTGATATTTGAGTGAAAATGATCTATGCAGTGTTTTCTTATGGTCCTTTCATGTTGGTGTAAATTTTAAGAAGTCTTTAGGAAATGCTTTTAAAAAAAACCCCAACATATTTTTAGCTGTCCTGAATATCCTTTTGAAGAATTCGAATCCATGTGTTTGATAGTGAAACTTATGGAAAGTAATATGAAACTGGTGATCTGTAAATAATTTGTCCTATATGTGGCAGTAGGTGAGATTATCTACTTTGAAGGAATGTTCACTCGCTAACTTTTCATATTGACCTTTTGGGGATTTCAGTCTTGAATAGCTTCAGCTAGAATGTAATTACAGAAAACCCTAGAAAGTCTTTCAGACTGTAGTTGCTCACTGCTGCTAATGTGTGCATACCTTAAAAAGGATGATCCTGAAAGATGTTGAGGTTTGTGGTGGCAGCTGATTGTGAGCTTCCAGGACTCTGAAATGGCTCCTTGTTGGCAGGAGAATTGCAGTTGTATATGTCACTAGTGAAGACCAGAGCTAGAATATCATGCCCACTTCTTGTACCAGCTCTCCAGAATTGTTGCCAGCCTGATATACAGGAAAGATTGTGTCTGTTTGTATTAAAGCACAAACCAAACTGACGAACAAATATAAAAAATGCCAACCAAAACCACCATCACCACAATCAAAAAACAACCCCCCAAAAACAAAACACTAAATTTACATTAAAATTTCAGCAAAACTGCTAGTGCTGAGAATAAAAAAGCATACATTGAGTTTACCTGGAGGAAGAGTAGGAAATGTTGTGGTAAGTCTCATAGCTGAGAGGAAGATGTGAAAGCTGAATTTGGGTAGTTTTAGCAGGTAAGGGTAGATGTCTATTGCTCCTCAGCAGTTACTTCTAGCATAGCTTCTACTTCTACATGCCAGATCTTAAAGACAGCTAAATCTGGGGAATTTACCAAATGTTAGTTTGTGATGACCATAAATGAATTTCTTAAATGGGCTTAATAAGCCTTTTTAAATAGTAGTTTCTGGGTTAACCAGAAATCATGGACTTCTTGAGCTAGTAGCTGAAACTTGTGTTCTGTGCTACTCAAGGTGGCAGACTAGATCATCATGCTGGTATCTGTTTTTAACCCAGGGATGGGGAGACACACAGTTCTTTGCACATTTGGAAATTAATTACAATTTAGATATAAGATTTCAGTATTTGTGTTCTGAGAAATATTCCCAAATTACCGGTTGCTTAAGAAAAGTTGAGAAAAACTTCCTCAGATGCAGTTTGGTTAACATTACATGCATGCAACACATCTCTAAGTTTGGAGAATATATGCAGCCTTTTTCCACAGATATTCTTTTATGTGATAATTTGACTGTATGTCTTCTACACTTTGTTTAAAATGGATATGCAGGCATATCCATTTTAAATGTGGGTGTGGGAGAGGGTATGCATGGCCTCTCCCATGGCAAAAGTACATTGCAGTGGAATAGTTGGTGGGCAGCATTGGTATCTGTGAGAGCTTTCTGCAGATAGCGGAGCTTTTAGGGGTTATTTGCCCCAACAGGTAATTGGGAAGTTAATTAATAGCTGATTCTTATACCACCTCCACTACTGAGTTTTGTGTGTAATCTAAACAGTTGAAGAAGGATGTTCTTGGGGTTATAACACAAGAACAGCAAGTAAAACTTAATCTCAGGTAGAACTGTAGATTATTTGCATTACTTATACATTCAAATATCAGACTTCTGAGTTTTTGAATAATGAATACATGACCATACTTCGTCTGGGGGCTGGGTGATGCTAGGTTCTCTTTCTTGGGCATATGTGCAGCAGCTGCCCACGATAAGCTGGAGATGCTCTTGATGTACACAAGATATCCAAATTTCTTTCAACTAGACTGTTGTATTGGGAAGAAACATAGTTACACTGTGCAATGTACTGGCTGCTGTTGGCTTCTAAAAACCCAGCAAGGGGTGAGTGTACTGTTAACATCCTTCTGTTACAAGATTTATTTTATTGTTTACTTCTCATGATGTTTGAGCATTTTTTTAAAGTCAGCTTTAAACAGGAGATGCTGCTGACTGGGGTGGAAGGGGAAAACACACATTGCTGATGCTGTCAATGATCCTTTCTGCTGTTTATTGAATGGAATAACTGACAAAGGTGACTGTTTTGATCCTTGATCATGTGCTGATGCACCTTAAATCTCTGATGTTACCATTGGAAAGGCTGTAACTGCTTTTTTTATGGCACAGTGCATATCTAGTACTTTCGATTTGTCTTCCAGAAGGGAAGAAAAGTTGTGGTGTTTTAAACGGATCAGTAAGGAGAAAGGAGCATCAGCATTGGTCATCAGCATTGCTGCAACTCTAATTGCCAGCTGTTTTGCAGAGTGATGATGGTGATGTGAAATAGTTGGCTTTTTCCCATTCGGCTCTTGCTAGTGCAGTTGAAAGCCACTATGGTTGTAACCTACCTACAGTGCTGCAGATTCAGTGTTTGCTTTTTCTCTGAGGTGGTTTTCTGCTGAATGTGTGTGCTCTTTGGTTATCTACCCTGTGCTTCAGTGTATCTAAGGTGCCTGGCCTTCTGGAAACACAGCCCAACGTGACCCTTAACTGCACAGCTGGGAAATGGACTGCTGTTGGCCAGGATCAGCTTTGAAATGCTGGCAGCCCCAGGAGCCTGCCTGCTTTCTGTGTGGTGCAGGAGTTGTCTGGAGGACTCTGCTTGGTAAACTCTAGGAGGTTGCACCCCATGGATCAACCAGCATCTGCTTTACTGGATAGGAACAAGAAATATTTCACAACTTTACTTCACAGCATCCTCCTGTAAATGAAACAATGGAGGGTTTTTTGTGTGGAAAAGTTACCCGGGGAGGAATATCCATATGCGGTGCAATTCTGTTCAATGTAGAATGTGCTCTTTGCAGAAGACAGAGAAGAGTTACAATGTCAATCAACCTGTACAAATTACTTTGCTGCAAGCAACGTCGTTACTATGATTCAGAAAATCTGGTTCTTTGTTAAACTCTTGAAAAGAACAGATTTACTTATTCTAGTCTAGTGCAAGGAACATGCATCATGGTCTTTCCACAACTGCATCTTGCTCCAGTTGGAATCTCCACAGGAAGTGAATGCTACTTTAATTTTTAATTTTTTTTTTTGTTTTGTTTTGGGAAAGTGGTGTTTTCAACTCAAAAACTATTCTTTCAACAGTATAAACCAAAAATATCTTCAGATTCTGGGTATTGTAGGGATTTAAATGTATTTGTTCTGTTCCAAGTGTAAGGACATCATGGCAGGAAATTGTTTTGGGTTTTGTAAGCTGTTTAGAGTTTTCTCCTTTTGAAGGATGTGATTGTTCTGGTGTATTCTTGTTGCAGTATCATGTAACAGCAGTTGAACTCAATCAAGACCAACAGTCTCTGTTGGTATAACTACAGCACTGAGATATTGATCATATACAGGTGCAAAAATCCATGATCTATGCTAGAAGAACTCAACTCAAGTTTAGACAGGCCGCGTCTGTTTCATCCCAACCATTCTTCTGAGTCAACTTACTAGTTCTTTGTGTCTTTGTCTTTTTTTTTTTCTTCTAGTTTTTGCATTCCTGCTATGCTTTTTCGCAGTTTTTTTGTTTGTATGGGGAAAATAATAAAAGATGGATGCTTCTTGGGTTTGGGGCCCAAGTGGACCTTTCTGCTTCTGGACCTCTGTGAGGTGTTTTCCTTTTTCCCTGCCCTTTTCCCCTCCCTCCCATTGCCGCCCCTCCCCACCCCCCCTGCCACACATACACTCTCTGGCTTCCAGCCCAACTGGTGTGTTTAGGTTTATCTCTAGCAGTGCTCTGAACCTAATTTCTGGTGAAGTAGGAACAAAGCTTCTGCTAACCATGCAAGTGTAGAAGATCTGTATAAATTGCTAGATGTCATGACTATAACAATTACACAACCATGAAACTCAGCCTTGGATTTCTTTTAGGATGGTGTTCTGAAGTTAAACTTGTAATGTTTTTGGTAAGGTCAGTAATGACCTAGAACAGTCCTGTAATGATCATGTAGAGTTGTGTAGTATTTGTGAGGACTAGGGACAAAGGCATCTGTATTAAGTCATTATTTTTTTTTGTAATGGGAATGTCTTTCAACTAGTTGAGTACCATCTCATTAGCTTGAACAGGTCAGAAAAATGTTTCTTTTAACGTATAAAGCAAGCCTGTTGCTTACAGCTTCAACATTTCAGTAGTTTTTTTGCTGCCAAGTAACAGCAGCAAGTTCCTGCCACCATGCCATCAGACATAAATAACAGTCTTGGTAACTGAAAGGCGTCTCCTGTCCTGTGACTGAATTAACTCCTAACACCGTTATCATACCTGTCAGTGATTTTTGAGGTATATCAACCAACATTTTGTAAAGAAGGACACCTGCTATGATGTCTGCTGGAATCTGGACACCAATCACCATTTTCCAGTGATTGTTTTGAACCACCAAAGCAGCAGTTATATGGTAATGGACCATTTCAAACCTGTATGGTTTGCACTTACTTTAGTAGAGCTGCTTAGCAAAGTGAAGCAACTGTAAATGAGTCCAGCAGTTTTTAGGTAGGTTCGAAGAGTTCCCTGCGGAGTAACTTCTGAAAGGGATTCAGAAGGAATTTCTTTTGAATGCTTAGCAATGTTTTTGATACCATGAACTGTAACAGATTTTCAGTGTAGAAAGCAGGGAGCTGTCAGGCATGGTTTGGAAAGTTACAGATTGTTAAGCGAAAAGAAAAAAAGAGACAAAAATTTTATTTGCATGAGACTTTCCTAAAACAGTTAGCGCTACTATAGATCCAGCCCTCTGTGTCACCAGCATGAGAAGCATGGAAGAAATGCAGTTTTTGTCCCAATGTGTAGGAGTTTGGGAAAAGTCCCATAAAGAGTATTTCTATGGCTTTGAGGTCCAAAACCAAACAAAACCCAACGGCCCCTCCTTTCCCCCCCCATTTTTAAATGTGATTGGAATAGATGAAACAAACCACAAAACAAACTAATTCAAAGATGTCTGACAGTCTGTTTTGCAACTCATTCCAAGGTAAGATGTGTGGTATTTAGCTGGTTGTAAGAAGCTGTTCAGAGTCCATTATTTTGAGGCTTGAGAATCTAGGTATTCACATTTAGAAATAAATTTCACTGGTATTAGTTTCATTGTTTCTGATTCCAGGTTCCACATGCTGTTGTTACATTAATAAATAGCACAGCCAATAAAATATATTAGGTATGGTAGGAGACATTGTTAACAGCTTCCGCTGTTCCCATGGAGGTGAGATGTGAATGAAGAGATCAACTTGTGTTTTGAAGATGAGAATACAGCTTTGCTGCTGTACTTTCACCTATCCAAACCTGAAAGTTGTTACGTGGTTGAGTTAGCAGCTATTTGGGGATTGTAATGCAGCTTGCTGATGAATTCTGTTTAAAATGAGCAGACTTCTTGAAATATTGCAATGCTCCTGTGTTGTTTAACTGCATAAACATGTTGTGCTGCCTTCATCCCTTCCTTCCAGCCTAACCTTGGAGTGAGACAGGCAATATCAGTATTTGTCTTCTGTGATGCTGTGCCATGAATAATCTCAGTAGAGAGGTCTACCAAAGTCCTAATTGCAGTCCTGAGAAGTTGATCTGGTTGTGTTCTGGCACTTCCATCGTGTTTGTATGGATGTTTCTTCAGCATATGCAAGAAGCAGCAAGGGCTGTTTTTCAGGCAATACAAATGTGGACATGGGCGGCCTCCTAGATGTTTTCAACTCTTCCTCCAACTTGCTCCACTTCAGTGAATGTTAGCAGACAGGGAGAGAGTACACTGCAGGTAAGTGAAGGTATGTGTGCTTCAGCTGGGGAGCTCTTAACTTCTTGAGCTGTAGGAATGATACTTAGGCTTATCTTGAGGGGGCACTCCTGTGGTTGATTCTTCTATTGTGCTCTAAATGCTTTTAATGGTATACCTAACAATTCAGACTACCTTTCTGCACAGAAGTGTTTTCAGAAGCCAAGTTATGTAATTTACTACTGTTATTGAAGTTCATACCTTCCCCTTAGAAAAAGGGTATGCAATTCCAAGAGTAGCATATCCCAAGGCAAGAGTATTTTCTACAGATAACTGCTTGGTCTTGTGTCAAGAGAGGAGCATCTCTTTTGGAGCATCTCACAACTAGCTTGCAGCAAGATCAGGAAGGTAGACACTGTGGTCTGTTCTCATTGTCCAAGCAGTGCTGTGTAGTCACTTGGAATCAGGACAGAGCTGGTAGAGTAAGTTGAAAATCCCGAATCTGTTGCTGCATCCTGATACGTCTCATTGTACAGCAGTTCTATTTCCTTATGCTCTGTGCCTCAAATAGGGGTGTTCTGAAAGTTTACAAAACAGAAGGGTTTATGCTGTTTCTCAGGCATTAGGCTGCTGCTGTATTTGGACAAAACGCTTTGAAACACAGCCACCTGTTCAAAGTTGCTTTGTGAAACCAGTTATTTCATATTTCCCCAAGTAGGTATCGAAGCAGACCTCTACAGCATATTCTTACACTGTGTCCTACCTATTGTTATGACTTTAGTCACTATTCCTGTAAGTCATCTATGAATGAGGAAATCCACCTTGTTAATGCCTCTAAATTTGATCATTCTTGTAGTGTGGCAATTCCTGTGCATTTCAAAATCTTAATGGCCTTTTCCCTGATATGAAAGCATCCACTATTTTTAGACTTTTCTCAACCATAATTAAATGTACTAAGAAGTAATTTATTTTTTTTCTTCAAAGATGTCTGGCCAAGATGTGGGGAAACTTCTTATCCTGATATTGGAGCATGTCTTGTAAATCACCTGTTCATTGACCTATGTGAAACAGAATTATTCCCTTGGAAAAGCTTCTAGTGTGACCTCTTGTGATTGTCATACCTGCTCTGTTAATATAAACCTCTAATTTTGTTTGTTTTGCATAAGAAAAGAGATGTCTGCTGCTATATGGAATTGACTCACTTTAAAGGCACTATTTAGAAGGGAAAGACTTTGGCTCAGTGGAAGGATTTAATTGTGAAGTACAGAAAACTTGTCTGTGAAGCTGTGGTGAGGGAAATGAAGTTGATGTTCCAGCCATCCATTGATACCTTATCCCAAAACACTACTGCACTTCAGAGGAAGTAGGACACCAAAGGCAAGACAGTAGTGTAGTAGAAACTCCTCCTGATTGCATTGGTTTCAGAGGTGTTGGCCAGAGACATGGCAGTGTGCCTTGACTGATATAGCTATGGCAGTAAACGTTCCCTGAGTCACTTAGGAGTTTGCATTGACAAACTCTGGTTTTCCTGTAACACACTTGGAGATATTAAGATAAGCCAGTAAATGTTATTAGATCTGTCCTTGTCCTAAGCATGCAGTGCAGGTCATGACTTGGCTGGTTGTATTGAACTGGCAGAGCCCTTCAGTTACACATCTCATGCTGCAGAGTGGAATGCGATTCTGGAGGCCCATGGAATGTGGGCTTCCTCACCCATGAATCTGAAGCATGGTGTAGCATGACCTCATTTCTGTGCTGGTGCATGGTGGCTCCAGTGGTCGTCTAACACAAGAGCTGAAGGCTTAACCTCTTTTGGAGAACCAGGCTTTTCTCCTCAAGCCTGATTAACTGTTAATTCCTTATCAATTTAACTTCTGCTGTGTCATGCCCTTTATTTTAATAGCCGTGACTCACTGTATGGGCACCAGTGTGTTATGCTGAGTTCAAGTAATAGCCTTCCCTTGGTCATGGCCGTGCTTCGGCGTCGAGCTCTGGCTGTGAGCGGCATTGGGTTACTCACGAGAGGAAGGGCGTGGAGGAAATGTGATACAGCTTGACAAGTGGCCTGTAACCATTTTAGCCTGAACCTGCCAGAGTATACGTGCATAGTCAAGGCCATATGCTGCTTAAAGATTATTTTATATATGAAAAGAGAAGAGCAGCTGGCAGACATAGCTAATACAGCAGAGTTCATGGAGTTGAAATGTCCCGGGCCTGAAGCTTCAGGCTTCTGGGACCCAGCCTTGTTGCAGGAGAGACAACATGTCTTAAGGCTGTGCGCTAATTCAAGGGGGAAAAATCAGTTCTAAGTTTTGGGTTTTTTTATAAAAGGAGCATAAAAAACCAGGAAAACTTATCAGAACGTGTACTTCAAGTGCAGGTGGTTGGTGCAGTGCTTTTTTTGAGGAAATAGTAGCTGACAAAAGCAGAATGAAAAGACACCCATTCAAACGTAGGGACTCATAACATATTTGAAGATACACTGTAAAGCTTGAGTGAGAAAGAGCAACCCTGAGCAAGAATTAAAACTTTGGAATAAGATGTTTTCTACTTCTTGGACCAGCTTGGTTTTGTCTTTTTCTCTTGTAAACCTCACTGTTTAATATTTGAGTACTGGCATTTGTTTTGACCTAATAGTAAGCCAGTCTCAAGGCAAGCAGATTCATGTTGTTAACTCTGGTAAGGACCTCCTGTCTCTGTGGTGCATTGAAGAAATAATGCCGGGCATTTTGAGTACATAAAAACTCTAAAGTGTTCATGTAAGTGTCAATAAACACTGTCTTGAGAGGCTGTAGGCTTTGTTGAAGTCTCAGTGTTCCTTTGACAGTCTTATTTGCCATCATGCTAGTCAAAGAACAATAAAGGAGGTGACTTAATTAGGTGGTGACCAGAAAAGCAGTGTAAGAAGGAGCCATGTTCTCAAAAATACTTATTGTGTGCATTTTACAATCATTTCCCCTGTGCTTACCTGGGCTGAAGATGTTTCTGTGTAACAATTGGTTTTTTGTAAGTTCATTCATTACTGTTGCCACTGGACCTTCTCCTCAACTGCTTATCTTCTTCTGTCTCATACTGTGAGTGAAGAAGAAAAGCAGAAAAATTTCCCAGCGTTTGGAGTAGATTCAGCCAGGAATGGCCTTGGGTTGTCTTCCAGAGCAGGGAGATGTGCTGCAGTGAAAGGAGAGCACAGGGAAAGAGGCATGAAAGGAGCTATGGCAGACTCTGTCCTGTGGGATAAGGGATGAGGTATGCTAGTTTCATCTTAATTTAATGTGAAATGTGGGGGAAGGTTGAGGATGGGGATTGTAAGCTCTGTATTACATAAAGGTATAAGATTCTGGAACTTAGCTTTGCGTGAAGGAAGCATTATGTAACAAACTAAATTATTAATATGAGATTTTTAGCAAGGAGAAAAATTTAAGATTTAACACTTGTCATAGCTATATTAAAGCCACTGGATTTGTAGGATTCGAAAATATAAGAACTGTCTATTCTGTTCAAGGGAGTTTCTCCCTGTGTGCCTTCTGAACTCCCATCTCTTCATCTCCCATTTATTTGCTTCGCCTCTGTTGGGAGAGAGATGTTAGATGACTTCTACGGATTTGAGATTGGCTTAATGCACACAGCTTGGCAGTAACTTTTTGTAAGTGTTAACTGTTGATGATGGCTTTCTCGTTCTTCTGAAAATACGTTTTGTGGTTGGGCAAGTTATGGAAAAATTCACTTAAGTTTTCTTACAGTGATTTTTAATGCTCCATTTGCTGGGGGTGCAGCCAAAGTGGGGAAATCAGTTTGGCTGTGTGTTCCACCTTGGATATGTTTTGCTAACAAAGGTCAGTGCTTACATTTTTACCTCAGACATGCTTGGAAGTTGTCTTTGCTAGACCTCTGGAAGAAGCAGTTTGTTAGGCTTCATTGCCTGTTGAATAGGATTTTAGTGAATGGTTGAATTACTTTGTATGTGAACTATGACTCTTTTATGACCTGTTTAAAACTAATTTACACACCATGCCTACTTGAAACAACTTGTGAGTTTTGACTTTAAACAACAAAAAAACAAGCTTGAGCAAGTGCTAAACTCCTTCAGTTAGACTTCAGTACACTTAAAAAATTTTCCTCTGAATCAGAAGTATAAAACCAACACACTTTAGTTTTCTTTCTTATTGTATGCATGCTTTTTCTTTCAGCTACAACCAGTCACAGTAAAATACTTCCTTATATTTTACCGTGGGAGGGATGACAATAGCAGCACACATGGAAGTTTGGCCTTTAAAGGTCCCTTCCAACCCAAACTGTTCCATGATTCTAAGTTTCAGGTCAGAAGCACGTACAATGCCTGACACACCACCTCTGCCAAAAAAAACTCCAAACCCCAACAACACCCACTAAAAAAAAGCCTCCAAGAACACACACCAAAAGAAAACCAAACCCAAAACAACCCTATCATTAAACAGAACTTAGAAAAGAAAGCAAGAGCGGAAGTGTAAAGTGCTTTCAATCATGCTGCTAGTTGAGGTAGCCTGTTCTTTAATTGACATATTTTCATCACGTGTGGTGGTATAAAGAAATGTAATTTGTAGCAAGAAGTAAACAAATTATTACTACCAAACTTGAAATCACAGTTGGTCGCATTTAGTTTTGTTTGCTTTGGTGTTTTTGTTTGAATTTTTTTTTCAGCTTGTATGTAGTCTTTTTGTTTCTGCTACTGATCAGTTTTACAAGTCATGCATAACATTTCAGGAGCAGTATTAAAATATATACCTTCAGTTTCTTTATCTAAACATGTTGTTCTTTCCTTTTGGGCAATCCTTTGCCTAAAGAATGCCTGCAAATTATTTAGTATCAATGGCAGGGATGTCTTGTATCTTCTTTCCCCTGTCTCAATGGCTGTTTAGAACATATGGGTTAAAACAGAGCTGCTTCTGAGGCTTTCCCAAGCTATCAGTCTGTATGAAACATTGGAGAGTCAGTTCTAATCACAAGCAGAGTGTGCAAGCTTGCACTGCCCTGTGTGTTGGAACATGCAATTGTGGCACATACTGTCAAAAAGAAATCTCATTTCCAGTAACTGAGTGGCAAAGAGTCTGAAGCCACTACAGCTAAAAAATAAGGAACCTGAGGGGATGAAGAAAACACTGGGTTCTATCTTGGTGTTCACTTTTAAATATTCTTCTGACAAGAGCTGAGTGTAAGTTGGAAAAAAATGGTATTTTTTTTTTTCCCTCCCAAGTTTTGAGATGTAATTCCAGCTTCATTAACATCAGGCACCTGGGATCACTCTTCTACTGCTTCATTACAAAAAAGCCCCACCTATCATTATACCATTACACAACTATGTGAAATTTTGTGGGGATTAGGGGATTTAAAAGCAAAGCGTGTATATCGGTTTGAGATCAAAGTGTAATACTACTGTTAAGTAAATGCGGAAGGGTCACAGTTTGTGCTTCTTAGTTCTGAAAAAGTAAGTAAAAAATTTTTGGAGTAGGGCACCAATATGTACATCTTCAGATTTAAGAGCCCTCGAGTGGCTAAAGTATATCTTTCATTTATGCAGATAAAAACAGTGTAGATTAATATTGCTTTATAGAGGTGGTACTAAATACATTTGTATGATCTCCTTTACATTTATGTCTGTTTAGGCTTTATCCTATTTAATGCACTGTTGTATTGCAAAAGGGAAAGGTGGCAGTAGAGTTTTTGTTGTGGGCATCTTCCCCCTCCCCAAACCCTGTGTATTTGTTTTTGTTTGGTTTAGGGTTTGCTGATAAAGCGACTGCACTTACCAAAAGCCCATTAGATAATTGCTTCTTAAAACAGTGATTTGCATGTATTGTTTTCTTAATGTCATGGTAGTCATGCTGAATCTCCTTCATTGTGAGAGTACTGCCGCTGTTAGTCAAGCAGCGAGTTAACTGCTGGGACCCTTACTTGCTGTAGCATGAGGTAGATTTCCC
Source organism: Ifrita kowaldi (assembly GCA_013398055.1). Taxonomy (NCBI): domain Eukaryota; kingdom Metazoa; phylum Chordata; class Aves; order Passeriformes; family Cinclosomatidae; genus Ifrita; species Ifrita kowaldi. Next base: position 598,986 of record VZRS01006544.1, read on the forward strand.
TCTCGTCCTTGCTAAGCAAACAAAAAAAATTTGCTTGGAGTTTATTACAATCTCCGTGTTGATTCCTCCGTCTTCCAGTCTATTCTGGAAAATGACTTTACGTTTTCTTTGCTGTGGTTTTGCTTGTGGGTGTGGGTTTGGGGACTTTTGTGAGTCTTTCGGGAACTTCTGGATATTGGAGATCAACAGCAGAGACAGCTGGCTGATTGCTCCTTAGGTTATTAGCAGGCAGATGGAGCAAAAAGCATGTCAGTCTTTTTGGCACTATTTCAGCTGCACTTGCCCTCTGCACAAAGGACTTTTGTATTTTCCGTTACACTGAGGATTCTTGTATAGCAAAACAAATCATGATGGGAAAATTAAGTGTATGGGGTATTTGTACCCCTTCACTATTGTAATCCTTCTGTGTTCAGCTTGTGATAGACTTCATGGTGAAGCCTTTGTTTTCTCCTAGGAAATAGTGCAAGGCCTCAGCTTGTGTCTAAGAGTAAAGTACACAGTATCTAGAAGCCTGAAAATCCAGACTGTGGCTTTTTCATGTATCCTGGGGAGTAGCATCCTTTTTACATCACTGTGAACAAAACCAGCAAGGGGTGCTGGAGGAAACTATTTGTGAGACTGTTTTAATATCATTAGATGGAGGTAATTTCTGCTAATTAGCCAGTTATTTTGGTTGCCCTGAAAGAATAGTAGGAAACTTACAAAGTGTGGGGTTTTTTCCCTTGTCTTCACTGTGTTTGAAACTCTGAAGACTGATACCCTCACACTAAAAAGGTAAAATTACAATAGCATCACACCTTGGGGAAGTTGAGACTTTTTCCTTCAATTTATGGTCTTTAGTATATGTTTTTATCACTTAAGACCGAGAAACGGACACAGATTTACAACAACTAGAGAGTGTTTTCTGACTGTAACAAAGAAAAAAAAATCCCAGAGTATTTCTGACTTTTATATAAAACTGAGATTTGTGAGGGTATTTGGTATTCTGGCTGCCACTGTTCTCTCCATTTTCTGTTAGAAATCTTTAGTGGGATCAATGACTACTGACTCCATGCTGAAAACTTTTTTACTTCAGAATAGTGATGCCCCTGAAGGACATGGGATGTGCTCAGAACCGCTTTCATGCATGTTGACTTGTTAAACCATTTCTTAAAGAAATAGCCTTCTTTAAAGTTTCACACGTGGTCATGGATGGGGAATCCAGGATCTACTAAACTTTTGTTTTTTTCATGTTAACTGCGTCTTCATCTCACAGAATTTATCTAAAAGCTCATTGAAGCTTAGGAACTTTTGTCTGGTGGACAAAGAACAATATCTTCAGACAATTTGAGTTTAGTTTTTGTTTTTTGCTGTTAGTTGAGGTTTTATTTGTTTGTTTCTACTTTTCTGTTTCTCTGTAGAGTATAATCTGATAGAAATTTTTGTTCTTTACTTATATATTGCGTTTGGGATTCCGGATCTGTACTTTCTAGGACAAGTTAGAAAACTAGAACAGTGCTTTTTCTTTCACCTGAGGTATCATGCACATATATTGAACAGATACACTGTATGGAGAATTCCCATTCTTAGGACACGTTATTGTATGTGTTGAATGGGCTTTGCTGGGGGAATTAAAGGCATGCAGGTGCATTGCTTCTGTCAGTACTTCTGCATGGCTGTGGAAGGTGTAAAACATTTTAAGTGGTCAGGAGGCAAGCTGCTCGTGCAGTATGGTTTAACTGAGCCTTTGGATTAAAGAGATGTTTTCAATAAATAGTTATAATACACTTTCTATTTATGTCTTTCGTTGCACAAGATGTAAAATCTGTAGCATGTAGAGTGATTGAATACTTGTTAAAGCAGCTTTGAGCCCTTCTAGGAGAGCTGGTTCCAGATGTACTAAAGAGCTTCATCTTCTATGGCAGAATAAAATGAGACTGTATTTTTTTCCCAGAGCTCTTGGTGGTGATCTTCATATACTACTGTGTCCATTAGGTGCTTCTGGGACTGAATAATTGTAGCCTTAGGGGGTTTTATGTTACCTTTCTCAACGTTTGGGCCTGCAAGCAGTGAGGTTTTATGGGAGTATTTGTGTGTGCATGTTTAGGAAGGGATGGTATTGCTTTAATCCGTCTGCTTCTCTGATTTCCCTGTAGTCATTCAAGTTTGTGGGTTGGTTGCTGCTCCTTCAGTGACTCCTGATGATGGACAGTAACACTTTTTGCTTGTTAGGCTTCTACCAAAAAGAAGTCATCTCAGTTCAACTAGACAGCTGTTCATACCTGAATTTAAGTTTACAGTGGCTCTTCCAAATGCCTTAAGCAGAACAGCCTTTGCACCTTGAGTGTAGATGTATGAAAGCAGTGGCTGTATCTCAGAAAATCCTCAATTAAGTTACCTCTGTTCTTGCACTGAACGAAGTAGAAGTTACGTTTTTGGTGTTGAAAAATGATAATTTGTGGTTTATCTAATGTTGAACAATCAAAACTGATAAGCCTGAAGGATGAAACATACCAGTTTCATGAAAGCATGGTCAAAGCATGAGGAGGATAGGAGGGTTTCTTTTCTTCTGTAATCCTATCTCAGAGTATGGAAGGATATGTGGTATTGAAAAATAAACATTTCTTTTAAATGAGCATAACCAACCTATCTTTAATTGCCTGGATGCAGTTGAAGAAATGAATGCCTCTCTCATGTTGCACTCCTCTTCAAGAAGCTTCACCAGGTGCAGAAGTTGAGCTCAACAAAGCTAGCTGTGAGGAAAGCTGGCTTTTTCTGCCTAACCACTTCAGTGTTTTCACACTGAATCTCGCTACTGTTTTGTTAGTCATTTTTCTACCTTCTGTTTTCGTTCTGCACTAATGTGCAAATATGGGTAAGGAACTTGCTGATAAAAGGAAACAGGTGACTGCTTTTAACCTTGATGGAGCTGTCTTTGAAGGATTTGGAGGTTTGGTTTGTGTCCTTGTAATAAACATTGATTGTTTTCCCACAAATTACATGCTTGCTCTTCCTTGCTACCCTGAAAGATTAGTAATGAGGAAGAATACATCCACCATCTGGAGGAAAACTAAATCTCATCTAAATTTTTTTCCTACTGTCTGATTCCTGTGCTGTGTTCAGCTTCAAATGGAGTAGTTGTGTTCAGTTTTTGGTGCTGTCTAGCTCTGGTAATCAATCTCCCTCTTCTGAATCAATAATAGGCACTGACTTTAAGGTTGCCTGATGGTGAATGAAGAGCATGTGTTTGGTTTTGGTTTGTTTGCCTTGTTTGGGGTTTCATTTTTGTGGGTATTTGCTTATTTGTGTTTTTTTAATTTCACTAATACTTTATGTAGAGCATCTCCCACTTGCTGTGCCTTTGAATATAACTCTCTCACTTAGAGCCAGTTTAGGTAATTTGCAGCCCCTGAATATTGTCAGCAACATGCAACCCATTGCAGCAGATGGCTGTTAGGCATTAGGTTACTATGGAAAATTCTGTACTATAATGATAACCTGCTTTCTGTATTTATCAAGAACATACCCATCTGATGTTTAGGATATTACTTGCTGCTCTTCATGCGCTTTTTTTTGCCATTTGTATATAATCTTTAAAAGTACTTCGTAGGCTAATATGGAATCACTTGTTTGTTTTATTTGTAAACAAAGACAAGTCACCAGCTTCTTGCTGGTGGAGTACATGACTGAGGAAGTTCCATGTGTCTATTTAAGGCCAAATTTAAAGACTTTCCCTAGAATTAGATAGAGAGCTCTTCACTGATCCAAAGGAGTTTCATTTGTTTTTAGAGTCTCTTCACATTGAAGTTGTTGTCATCATAAATAGCTCACTATTTTGGATATACAACTTGTTCCGTGGGTTAACAAAAGTTATGATGGCCTTTTTAAGTAGTATGGACCCAATTATGTTATTTCAAAAGTCTTTGAAATTGTTAGAAACTTCTTAGCAGAATTTAGCTCCTGATACCTTTTTAAATTTCTGACTTCAGGTTCCTTTTAGGCAAATAACATGACCAGAAGTTAAAACTTGGGTTTGGTGAACTGTGTTTTGTAGGCTACCCTGATTGCTTTTCAGTGTATGGATATCATTGAAAGTTTAGAGAAAAGTTGTAAGATGTGTAAGAACTTAAATCTACTTGAGGAAACATATGCAAGAGATGTTAAATCTTCCCAGGCCGCAAAGAAAATGTTGATTCCATACAGTAGTTGTACTGTTAAGTTCAACCCAACATGCCGTAAAATGATGGGGAAATTAAACTTTTTGCTATTTTTTTAAGGGTTGTGATGGACTGGAGCTGTTGAGAACAATCCCTCAAGCACAGCCATTTTGAAAATTGGTTATAATTATTTTAGGCTTTTGCCAAGGCTATTCTTTGTTTATTTTGTCTACTTAAAAGCATAAAGTACTTGAACCAGGTTATTTACCAAATTAAACAGAGAATTAGAATTTGAATGATAGTTTTACTAATATTAAATCCAACTATGGTACTAGAGATGCCTGATACAACAAGAACATAAATTATCAGAACACATTGACTAACTCCATGAAAGCAGTTTCAGAAGAGAAGTCAAAACAACTCATAGTTTGAGTAAATCCTGAGTTGGAGTGAGTTCCTCTGGGTGATTTACAGATGTTTTGTGGAGTACTGCATAACTCAGAGTAATGCTCTTCATGGTGAGCAACTGTAGACTGGGGACATAACTAGAAGTAGTGTTATTATTAATAACTGAGGATGCTTCTAAATTAAATTCAGCTTATATTAAGAAAATAATAATTTAAAAAGGTATGTTACAGTATTTCCTGAACAAAGTAAATTTGAAAGGCAGCTTCTGTCAGTGTAATTAAGGCTTTTGTGGCATTAATATATATAATTCATACCTGTCAAGATGCTAAAACCAGACCTTCTTAGTGAGACCACATCCAGAAATGCTCTGGCTTTAGTAGCATGAAAATAGGCACATGCAGAACTGTGTGAACCTCTTTTTGTGTCTGTTTGTGTTAATAACCTCTTCTCACACTGTTCAGGATGACAAATAGTGACAGCATACCCAAACAGACAAATTATTGGAATAATAATGATGAATAACCTTAGATTCTTGCTCTATGAAATCTGTCAGCTATAAAGCTTTTAGTACATGTAAAGGTCATGGAAAGCTAGGCAGTGTAGCTGTTCAGAAAGTTGAAAGAAATACTCAGATTATTCAAGTTCTTCAAGCTGTAATAGTTTGTGTTTGTCAAGCTTTCAAGTACCATCTTAAGGCACTTCAGTACATGGAAGAAAAATGTTTCTGCAGGAGACTGTGTAGTCTCACAGCACAACTGTGTTCCCTTGATGTACTGCTACCACCCATGCCTCTGAAGATCCCCCAGTTTCTGCTTGTCCTTAAGGCTCCAGTTCATGAATGAAGTTAATGCTAACAGTCCTCAAGGATGGTTTGAAACCGTAATTCATGTTTTTTTCCTACCAGCTGTTCTTCTGTTCACTGAACTCACAGTTGTGCCTGGGAATTTGCTTTTGCACTCTGGCATGTAAAGCAGCCAACACAGTAGTTTCTACAACATAAGGGATTGTCTTATTGACTCAAGAAGCAGAAAGAGTTAGTGATTATCCACCTAGGATGGGAGTGGAGCTGGGAAGCAGGACAAATTAGATGTGTTCCCTATTCCGAGAGGGTAAGGAGGTTGCTGAACTAATTACACTAGTCTGTTAATTACATTAGTCCGTGTCCTAATGCATTAGAGGTTCTGTGTGTTCTGGGAAGATAGGTCTCCTACTGAAGTTAAAATAATTTCCTTTATTGTGGGTCTCCTGTGGGGTCACAGGTGTCCCGCCAGGAAACCTGCTCTGGCCTGGGCTCCTCTCTCCATGGGTCCACAGGTCCTACTAGGAGCCTGTGGAGCCTCCTACTAGGAGCTCCAGCATGGGCTTCTCACTGGGTCTGTCTTCTTTAGGCATCCACCTGCTCTGGCGTGGGGTCTTCTGTGGGCTGCAGGTGGATGTTTGCTGCACTGTGAACCTGCAGGGGCACAGCTACCTCACCATGGTCTGCACCTTGGGCTGCAGGGGAACCTCAGCTCTGGCACATGGAGCACCTCCTCCCCCTCCTTCTCCACAACAACTCCTCGAGTTGTTTCTCTCGCATATTCACTCTTCTCTCCACTGTTGTTATTCCAAGCAGTTTTCCCCTTCTTAAAAGTTTTATTCCAGAGGTGCTGCTGCCATTGCTGATGGGTTCAGCCTTGGCCAGCAGCAGGTCTGTCCTGGAGCTGACTGGCATTGGCTCTGTTGGACACAGGGGAAGCTTCTGGCATCTCCTAGAAGCCACCCCGCTACCAACACCTTGCAATGCAAAGCTGATACAGCCCTCTGTCTTGTAACGTGCCTTAAAGAAACTTTGGGGAGAGGAGGACCCTGACTGTCATTCTGTTGAGGAAAAAGCCTCCCAGCAAAACTAATGCTGCCTCCACTTAGTTTGGCTTGTCCTTCTAGTGGTCCAAGAGCATTAATTTGCTGAAATTGTTTTGTTTATAGTGACCCTACAAACTTGTTGGCAAGTGCTGTGTGTATATACACCACGCTGAAAGTGAGAGAAGTTTGAAATGTGAGGTGGAGAAGTGTGATGGTGTTGGGACACTATTGGGATTGTGTGGAAACAGCCTTGATCTGTAACTACGTTTTCCTGGGCTCTCACCTGAGAGGTGTGGTAACTAATGTGATTGTGTGTAAATGCCAGTAAGAGTCCTTACAGGATTTAATTAACACAGAAGAGCATGTGTTTTGCAGGCTGAAATAATTAACTGGTTTTGGACTTGGTAGCTCCATTTTGAATAGTGATGATCTGTGACTCCTGATTTAGATGAGATGCAGGAATGAGAGGGCAGAATGAAGGTTAATACTTAATATTAAATTTAAATACTGAAATTCAGACTGATATTTGACCTATTTTTTCCCCTTTTTTAAACTGCAGCATTTTATTTGTCTCTCTTCGAAGCTGAAATATATTTATCTCAATTTTCATGTTAGTTTTGTGATGATGTTTTGGCATTTTTGGGGATTGGAGAAGGAGATCATTTCTGTAAAAATATCTTCATTTCAGTTAATATTTGTCAAATGCCATCTGTGAGACTTTTGTTAGTATGCATTGCCGTTTGTGATTAACCTGCTATGCCCACCTCTGGATTTAACTGAGTTGCATTGTTTTCGTGGGGGCGTTGAAGATTAACAGAACAAAATATAGTTATTCCAAAATCTAATTAATGCAGGATGTGATTTTGATCTTCAAGTGATGGTATTTATTGGCAGTTGGTGATTAAATTTGTATATTTGTTGAATTGCTAAATATGCACTTTATACATGTTGATTTCAGTGATCTTTGTGGGTCCCTTTCAATGCGGGATGCTCCATGATTGTTTGGGAAGCTGTTCATATATGGGAGACAGGGGGAAGTATTTTAGTACAGGCTTATATATGTACTGCTTGTTGTCTTTCCTCATCTACCTGGCATCTTCTTGGTTTAGGTAACCTACACTTGTGTCTCTAATTATTTAGGTCTTTCCATTTATCCTCCTGAAGAGTTCTACTCTTAAGTGTCTTCTTGCAGTCATTTAAAGTTAAGAGCATCATGATGAGAACGTCACCCATAGCCTGCTGTAGGAATTTTCTCTCTTAAAAAGGCAGTTGTCCATGCTGAGAGAATGTAGAACCATATATTCATCTCGCAACAGTTGCAAACAGTTCCTGAAGAAAGTATCATTGAGCTACAGCTGCAGTGTTTATGTTTCAAGGAAAACCTTAAAAAGAAATGCAGAACAGATATTTCAGTATCCTTCCTGAGCACTTGTACTTATTGTACACAAGTAAGTGCTGTTGCATTTCTCTTACTTGACTGGAGAACAGGTTGAAATTATTCAAAACTATTTGTAAAAAAGCACGACTAACTCCCACTGTAAGAGGAAAACATAAACAGTTACAGTTTGACTAAACCTTAAATTCTACATGTTTTGTTTTCAGTGGAGAAGATGCATGGGTGATAAAACACAGCATGGAGTAGATATTTGAGCTTTGCATATATTTCATATTAGTATAATTGTTTGCAGTCCCATACCTTGTGAAGGTACTTCTGTGGTAAGATTGAGGGGTGTTGGTTTTGGTGGGAGTTTTTGTTCTTATAAAGTTTAAGTAGTTTTCCCTTTTTGCTCTTCAGGTGTCTCTATAGTAATTACCCATCCATATGTTTCTGCTTCTTTTAACTAAATCATTGCTCACTTGTCATGTTTCCAGATACTGTCTACTTACAAATTAGCAGCTGCACAAACCAAAACAGGTTTAGAAGAATATGTAAAAGGTTACATGTAGAGAAGAAAAAGGTGCTTGCAATTAAATAGCTTTAAAGAAATTGAGAGAAAGCTGGAGAAAGCTTGTTTTCCTTGTATGTAACTTCCCATGCTTCATTTTAAGGGGGCAGGCAGTTAATATAATGTAGTAGTCCAATGTAGGTTTAAGTGTTGAATGTTTTTCTCTTCAGTCTACTGCTAGTACCCATAGTGTGTAAAATGTAAAGCTACTGGGCCAGATAGAAGCATTGTATTCTGACTTCCATAAATATCTCACTTCTTATGAAACACAGTTGAACACTACAGCTGAATAGTGCTCTGGATTACTGACATAAGTCTGCACTATGTCTCTGTCAGTTTGGTACTATGAGGGTTTTTAAAACATCCTTTCAGTATGCATCGCATTTCTTGGTGTAAACTATCATCCCTTTTTTTGCTTGCATCTTCCTTGTCAGCATGTAGAACAGCAGCAGGAAGAAGGAATGGAAGCTGGACAAATCTCAGTTGCTGAGCAAGTTGTAGAACATCACTGTAAACTATTGAGAGGGGCCCTGCTCTTGCAAGATGTGTGTAAGTGGTGATGCTGATGGAAATTGCTGCATCATGCTTCCTGCACAGCCTGGCATAGCAGCTCGTGCAGTTTGCTTTGTAACCTGTCCATTGCTGTGGGACTTCTGCAGAAGGTTGATGCATTTCTGTTTGTGGAATTGTGTTTATAATTGGTTGTCACTGGCTGGGAATGGATCGAATGTATGATTTCAACACCTGTTGCTCTAGGTAATCTCAGACTGTCACCAACACAGTGGGTTTTTACACATTTTCAGTTGAGCTTGTGAACACTTGAAGCAAATCACTCATTCTTCTATGGCACAGACTTGGATGCAGTTACTGCATTCATGTTTGGCATGGGGAGATATTTAACATGCATAATCTGGCAAAAAGTTAAATATGTTCTAAATTCATAGTTAAGAGAGGCAAAAGTTGATATTGTATATCTGTGTCTTTAATGGTTCATAGTTGAAAATAAATAATGGTAATTAATGAGACTATTTGGCTAAAGTTTTGTACACTAAGTAAAGAGACTCTGCAATGCTGGTGTTACACTGATGTTAAAAAGTGTGAAAATAAAGTTGTTCCGTGTCCAGCACGATGATGGCATTAATTCCTGCTACTCCACTGTGCAGAGCAACAATAACCCCTGCCAATCTCCTCTGTTTGGGAGGGACAAAAGGGTGGGGAAGAATGTCAGACTGTTAGCATAGTTTTCTAGTCCCATTTAAAATATTTATTGAGCCTGTTAACAAATACAAAATGAGCCAGAGTCCTTGTCAAAGAGAGGGCTTGACTCCTTTTGTTGCCCTTGTGCCATTATGTAATGCAAAGTTACACACAAGTGGGTCAGAAAGATAACTTCCATGTTTCGTGGTCCTAATGGCTCTTCATACTACATATTGAACACTTGAAGCCAAAAAGTAAACTGAACAGGCTACCTTTAAAACCATAATTCCACAAGGATTTTTCATGTTAGCATTGCTGTTGAGGATTTTCCTTTCCTCCCATCTCTGGCATCCTTAATTAGTAATTTTATGTGTTTATAAAAGGCTTGGAACCAAGGTAATTTCAGATGAAAATTTGGGTTGATTTGGCTAAGGAAAATAATCTGAAAGAAGACCGGGATCATTATTAGATGATACAAGTCCTGAACTTTCTTCCTCCTCTTTTCTTCTATTTGCAGTGTTCAAGCTACATCTTCCCACTCCAAATAAATGTTTCTGGGCTAGGGGCAGCATGTCAGTGGCAGCAGTGCCCTACTCCATGGGGTCCATGAACCTTCTCTTATGTTACATTAAGCCATGAAGCTTTCTTTTAAAATGTTAAACATTCAGTGGGCTCTGACTCTATAGACAGAAAGTTATTTCATAAATATCTGAGGAGGAGTGATATACCTGTTTCACCACAAGTACTGTTTTGGAGAATGTGTGTAACTTCTGAATGATGGGCTCGCACTTTCTCTTTTGTCCTGTGGTTTTCTACTGCTGCACTGAAGAGGTAAAAAAGCCCAGTTGAGCATTCTACTAAGTTTTGGATCATTAGTGCAAAGAGTGTGCAATAAGTCATTCAAATCTCCTTACAGAATAACAGCTGCCTACACTTTCTGGTTTTATATATGTATATTTATTTATATATATATATATATGTTTGTGGATAGATATGCTCTTACAAAGGCTATTGTATTTATAAGAAAAGTTCAGATAAACTGTTGCTTCAATTTTGCATGTTTCTTTCATGGATTTAGGGTTTGGGAGATGGACTTAAGCTCTGTAGGAGAGAAAACAGTAGGTGAATCCATGGATAGAGTGCTATTACTGAACACAAGAAGCCTTGAAATTTATAAAGCTCATGTTCAAATGTAATAAATGGAATTGCCAGAAGGCTGCATGTGTCAATTAGCTAGAAGGTGTGGGGGGACAGGATGGGACAGGACTGTGAGCCACCAGTGTAAATACCTTTCTTCCCTATTTTCTGATTGGGAGTGCTCTGATTTTGCTTGGATTGGCTTCTCAGAGATCATGAACTTGTCAGAGTCAGAGATCTTTTTGCTCCAAACTGTCAGTGTAAACTTTTTTAATTACTTCTTGTTTCTTTCTTTTAGTGGCTTCATCTGTAATGTCTTGGAAGGGAATACCAGTTTTCACTAGACACTACTTCATAGTGCACAGGCTGAAAAGGAGCAGTGTTATTCTTCTGCCCTGTCTTTCACTTTTTCTTATGAAGAAATTTTGTGTATACTGTGTGTGGGGTTTTAATATATGAGTTACCAGATCTCTGAGTCTTGTTGAGCATCTTGTTGGTATAAGTTGAAAACAAGATATGTGTAGAGTTTTTCCACAGCTGTCCTCTGTCTGTGCCTGTAAGAAGCAAAGTAAACTGAAAAATCTATATTTAAAACTCAACAACTGAACAGATACAGGCAGAATTCCTCCTCCCTGACATTGGTCTTTGAGGAAGACTGCTGTGAAAGCATGTTTCTTGTGAGGTGTGTTAGGAGATACAGAACTTGTGATTTGCTGCTTGTACTGATGCAGGTTGCACTATGTAGATTTAGTTGTGTAATTAGTTAATCACACACACACTTAACCATAGAAAGTCTCTTTGATGCTCTTTTTTTGTCGTTGTTTTAAGTAAAACAAAACTTAGAACACTTGTCATTTTAGGATGGCCTACCTATCTACTGACTATGTTTCAGCAGTAAGCAGGTGTTTTAAGAAGGTGATGGGATTGGTATTCAGTGCAAAGCTAAGCAGTTGGTGTTTCTGAACCAGAGCTGCTTCTGAAGTTGTATAGGAAGCAGAATTCTTCATGTTCTCCATATTCCTCAAGATATGAAAATTACTGAGGGATGAACTTATGTGAAAGGATAACATTTTAGGGTATAATTTAAATGGAAATGTGGTGCTTTATCAGTCTGAACTTTGTGTGATGAGCATCTTCAAAGAACAGATTCTGTGATAAGAATCCATCCTTCACACAGAACAAGTTCGTTATGGCTTGTACTCAACCCTCCCATCTCTTCCCTGTCACTTATTTTGGTATCTAGTGCTTAAGATCTTTTTATCTGTGAAAATCCTAGTTTGCTTTTATTTTATTCCATTGATGAAAGTCTTTACAATTTCGTAATCTGTTTTCTTACATGTGTTAATTGATGGCCAAAAAACCTGATCCAGGCAACAACCCCTTATGCATGGCTTGGGAAGAATAATTGAAACTGGAGTAAACACCAAGTGATGTCCCTTGAAACCCAAGAACTTCTGAAGTATAATCCTGCTTCTCTACTTCATCCATTTTAAGAGAAAATTGTTGTTCTTTTTACTGATGTTTAGGTCTTGTTATCTTATTCAGGTTTGCAATAGTATTCTCCAGATCGATGTTAAAATAACATCCCTTGTGCTGCCATCCTTCCCCATCCCCATGTCAGTCTGTCCCACACACAGAGTCACAGACAAACCTTGTAACCCTTCATTGCTGCATGTTGACTTACTTGTGTGGATATTATGCCTCTGGGAGGTGTGTGGGAGTCTTAGAAAACAGTTTTTTAAAGACAAATTTAATACTTTTACTACTGGTTGCCTAAGTCATCTCTGCAATGATGTGTTTCATCCTTTAAAGCATTGCAGGAATGTCTCCTACATCAGTTCACAGGTAGAGGATTTACTTTTTTTATACAACCAGTATTTTTAACCTTCAAATGCTATAGCCTTTCTTTTCATCTTCAGTCATTAGTAAAGTACAGGCTACAGGTCAGGGGAAGAAATAACTTAACCCTTTTGGTCAGATCCAGAACTGCAGAGTGGTTCATGCTGATCTTTGCTTGGAAGAGTAGTTCTGGTACGTAAGTGGCTTTTGGCAATTTGTTAGTCAACAGCTTAATGTATGTAATGATTTTAGACATTTCATAGCTTACTTTCAGATTTAAATTTTTTCATTTGGTTTGTGTATGAATTGTTCATTGTTTTAAGTTGCTTAAAAATTCAGTTCTGATTCTTCAGGAAGTTTCAAGCTGTTTCAAAGAGCAGTTGTACTGTCAGTTGTGCTGTCTTGACCTAGAGAATTGTATTGAAATATTTATGCAAGTCTTTTCTCATGCAACAAACATGGGCATTGTATGTGCTTGTATCTGTATTGGGGTGCTACCTTCTGAGGACTCCAGTGTCACCCTTGAGAACATCTCTTTCTCATGTTCGCCTTTTTAATTGCAAGCTGAGTAAATTATTCTGTTTAAGCTTTGTGTGGTTTCTTTTTATAACTAGTATGTGGTTTAAAAGTAAATGCTTTCCTTCTCTGTTAATTTAGTCTAGTAGTCAGGATCTTCTGTGCTGGTTATTACTTTGAGAACATCAGTGATGGGACTGTTTTACAGTTTTGGGTATGTGAGCAGTGTGAAATGTTCAAGAACTGGGAATTACAAACTTAAGTGGCAGTGCTGTTTATTAAGTATAAGTAAGGCAATTCTTGAAGCAGGTATTTGCTCTAGGTAATTAAGCTACCTGTAAGAGTCACATTGGAGAAGCATTTGAGCTGATCACACCCTGGCTGAAATGATACATTAAAAAACTAAAAGTAAAATGCCTTCTTGTTTCTTGTGAGAGTTCAGCCTGCTGGAAATGCACATGAGATTGTGTAATACAGGTTCAAGTGCTACGCTGTTGAGGCCAATACCTAATGGAAATGTGCCTTACGGAGGTGGTATGCAGATATTCTGCTCTCAGGAGTAGCAATTGCCATGTTATAACTCATGCCCTGGTTTCAGCAGCAAGTGGCTCCTTGTAAGTGTTGCAGATTTGGATTTTTCATGTAGAACTCTGTAGACACCATTTGCTTTAAAATGCTGTGTTTATTCTGTTTTTCCTGTGAGTTCTTGCTTGGTTTATGTTAGATACCAAATAGTCCATTAGAAGAAAAGCTTGTATATGCACAGTACTCATATTTTAGTTGTCAATACTTGTGTGTAATATGCAAACAGATTTTATTCTAATTAAGTTTTGTCCTACATTTTTATTATTATTAAATTATTTTATTATTAAAGGCAAGTAAAGAAAAATTGGTACTTTAGGTTCTTCAGTGTACTGAAGTTACACATCAGAACATACGTAGTATGTTCTGTGACCTACATACTGCCTCAACATGGACACTTTTGCAGGGGCTATAGAAAGTTAAATAAGGCATTTCAGTAGAAATCAGAAAGGTCAGGTAGAAGAAGGGACTTACCATACTTTAAAGATAAAGAATGCTAGCTTTTCTAAAATCCTGTTATACACTTAAGAAGATGCAGATGCCACTGTACTATCCAGATCTTTTTTGGTCTCCTCAACCAAATACATATTTTAAAAAGCTTTTATTATTTTATTTCCTACTCTTTCCCCTCCCTCTTGTGCCCTTTCTGAAAGTATTCCTAACCTCTGGTTGCAAAATGCTGCTCTATTATTAACTTATTTTAAATCTTTATTGAATGGTTTTATAAAATGTCTCGTTACTACTTTTGATACTCTCAGATCTCTGTATTCCTCCCATGCAAGTTGAAAGGGAAAACCCCCGGCTCCTGAAAAAGGATCATGCTTTCTCCTCCTCCTCCTCTGAATTAATTTAGATGAAACCCTGAGACCTAAAAATTTTAATTCTAACCCCACTGTTTTTATTTCCTTCATGCTTTCTTATTAGAGATAGAAAGTGATTTTGCAAAGCTATGGCCAATTGAAGACTTCCACCTTTTTGGATAGGAACTTACATCATTCAAGAAACCACTATCAAATAGAACAGGTGTCCATGGCAGTAGGTAAAGAAGCATTACTAAATATGTGTCTGTATTTAAATAGTTAAATGGAGGTATCAAAACATGCCCCGTAATGAATAGTAAAGAACAGTACAATACAGCTGAGGCATACATTGCATTAATTTTCTGATTACATGATTGTATGCAATTATTATGACTAGTAAATGTAAGTGAAATGTAAATAGGGCGGAAGAATAGATAGTAAAGTAATATTTAAGTTAAAAAAAAAGTTAAATTTAAAACAACCGACTTGTTACTCTGAACTTGGAGACAGAAACTTCAAGGAGGGTTTAAAACATCTTTGAATAAGAACCTCTGCTTGAGCAAAGGTTTAGTGCCAAACTAGTCAGAATTATTTTATATGAAAAAAGAAAGGTACTAGAGAATGATCATGCTATCTTACTCAGAAGAAATTATTCAAAATTCATATTTATTGCCTATCTGTGGGTAAGAGGAGTTCTTCTGACTTCTTGTCGATAGAAAAATTTTAACTTTTGTCCTACATCTCCATTGTGTCCTGGTTACTTGGCCCCTGAAAGAGAGTGAAGTTAACATAAGATGCCTGTAGTGTTTATTCCTGTATGTTAAATTTCACTTTGTATTCTTGTCAATTCTATAATTGTGCTAAATTCTAGACTTGAGCCCATCATAAATTAACAACATTCTTGCAGTCTTCTGTCCTAGTCTACAGGCTCTAACTAACCCTCTTGTGTTCATGAGTAGGTACAATCTTGCAGTTTTTTTGGGTCTGAGTTTTTTGTGGTTTGGTTTTTGAGGGTGTGTGTAATAAATAGTTTCACCTATTCTTAGTTCCATATCAAATGTCCCATGGCCTATGTTCAAAACCTCAGAGCTGGGATCTTGCAATTACTTGTGCAGGAAGACCACAGGATGATTTTGTGTGGGACTTGTGTCAAGACCTTGGACGTGGCCAAAGGTTCTCTGCTGTCTTCTTGGTGTGCTACTGCTTTGGTGTGTCAGAACAGGGCACCCACTGGTCTGTGCTCTGCAACTGTTTTATCCCTGCTAAGGCTTGGTAATTTCCAGTGAACCAACTTGGGCAGCCTCTGTTTCTTGCAGTCGTTGATGAACTTTAGCATGTCATGTTTGAAAAATGCACGGTAAACTTAGGTTAAAGCATTAGTTAAAAATGGAAAAAAAAATTCTGTATCCTGATAGGAAAAGAAAAAGATACATTCGTGGTGAGTTTCTTCAACAGCAATGCAATTAAAGACATACAACAGAATGGATGTACTTTGGTCAACTTTCAAACATTTGTTTTTAATGCTTTTTATGGTCTCTAAGGCTGCTCTCTAATTTTCTTGTCTGGAGACCATCTATAATTTCCATTGAAGCTGATAAGCTGATATAACTACCAGTGTTCATCGTTGAGTGAATTGGCTTGCTTATTCAGTGACTTAGCTTTAAATCTAATGGAATTTTATTTTAATCAGTAGGAAATTTAGAAATACTCTAAATGAAAATATGCATTTCAGAAGTGGGAGGGAAAAAGCAGTGCAACTTGGTTCTACCAAGGCCCCTTGAAAAATCTGATAAAATGTTTTCCTAACTTGTTTACTAGGCAGTTGAGAAAGTATTTTTTCTTAATCTGGAAATTATATTGGAGTTTTCTGCATGGTAAACATTTCCTGCTGCTAGTATGGATTGATGAATAGTAATTCTGATAAGGATTATGGGGTTTAATGAATATGTTATAGTTCCTCATATTTATACATTCAAACAGCTACTGAAAATCTTCACCTGAGACTTCAATATAGTATTCAAGCCTTGATTCAGATATTTGAGAATATAAAATTCAGTTTCTTCAGCTTCAAGATACCCTGTCAAAATATTTGTGTATTTATTACCTTTGATGTATAATAAATGTCAAGACTTGGCTGTGAGTGTCTTTAATTTTACTGTCAATTTGACTTAAAATTGCTTTGATTTGAGTAGGGTTGTTTTGGTTTCACTTTTAGGATGCAAGTAATCTTTTCAGATTTTACCTCATGGCATGAAGAAACCAAAGGAAGTTATTAAATGTGTGTGAATAACAAAGACTGAAAACTAAATTCTGTAAAAATTACAGTAGATAATAAATGTTTTCAATTAGTCTTTGAATTCTTTTTTTAAAAGGGCTGGTTGGCTATTTTAGTTACAGTTTAATCTCAGTGAGCACTAGTGAGATGAATAAAAGTGATTTTTGTTTTACAGCTTATGGCTATTGGTAAGATTTTTTGTTCTATAGAGCTGTCCCTAGGGAACTTTATGTATACATGGAGACTTGTGTATCATCTCTGTTAGCTGACATGGCCTTATACTTTTTTTGACAGCACAGTCTGACACTTGTAGGATTCAAGTTAAACGTGTTTGCAATGTATTGATCTTGAAATCACTTAGTTGTGCATATGATGATACAAGTGTTGTTGGTATAAGGAACTAAAAATTCAGTTTCAGTCATTGTCATTTCCCATCAGTCAATACTGACCTGGATTGCATTGAATGGAGATGGACATTCATGTAGATATTTCTAATATGAAAGCTAATTCTAGTTGCATATGTCAATAGGAGATACGATTTTAAAATAAAATAAAATGCATCATTAATACATCTGACTTGTCTTATTCTTACATCTTCTGTGCTTTTATTAAAGAAAAGAACAAAGTAATCTTATTAATGCCCAAACTTAACCAAAATGAATTTGTTTTCAGAAGGAGTGTTTCATTTGGCTGTAAACATTGTTGAGTTCTCACAAACTGAAGTCTCTTACAGCACAGTATACAATGGGGAAAAATTATAATGTATTTGATTAGGTACTTACAGTGGAGAAAGCAGCACATAAGTGAGCTGCAGAAGTGCAAAAATAAAAGCTGTGATTGCTGAAGGGGAGTGATACAGCTTTCACTTCAGGCTGCTGTTGTGCTCTGGCATTAATATGCAAATATATGCATATACATACAATCACATCGTCTCCAGTTGAACTTTGTTGTCCCCTCAAGGTCACAATAAAATCATTGCCCACAGTGACTGTATTAATAGATAATATGATTTGAAGGATCTGGAGGTGCCTTTTAAATTACACTGTAAGACTGGCAGATTCCAGAAAGACGGAAGGAATGCTTGGTCCTCCTTTTAGAGAAGGTGATAAGTTTGTGCAGGAAGTTGCTGGTATCCCAGTAGACACAGTATGACACTTTTGTTAGACAGCAGAAATATCACGGGCCACATTGTTGGAGAGCTTGCAAGGGAAAGTGGTTTTGACTTTTCCTAACTGATGTACTGAACCCAAATTAAGATACTGGAAATACTGCTATGGAGGAATTACTCCAACAGCAGTCAGACTATACTTCATTCCTGCAGGAATGTTTCAACTGTCCAAAACAAGTCCTTCGTAGTTGCACTGAAGGCCCCTCCCCGCTCCCTCCCCCTCCTCCCCAACTGGCATGTCTGTAAGAATGTTCTTTAATAGTAAAAAGACATGGAAAGGGACAGCCAAGAGTGGCGTGATTTTTCTTGAAGCCTTGAAATCACCACGTAACCTGCAAGTGGTTGACTTGTGTGGAAGATCAAGAGAGTTTGTATGATTAGATGATGCAGTAAGTGGAAGTACAGAAAGAGGAAGATAACCTTTTCTCATAAAGTTCAAATGGTGCCCAGCATTGGGAATAGAAAGTATATTAGGTTCTAGTAGGCCTAATCCAGAAACACTAGAGAGGGCCAAACCAAGAGTCTGGGGAACAATTGACAAGGTCCCTGAAAACTATTAAAGCCTGTTTTTTCAAGCATCTGAAACAAGAAGCTTTCTGTAATACTAGAAACTGATTAATATATGGAAGTGGCACTTGAAGAAAATAAGGTCATGGAACAAAAAAGCGACACCTTTAGGTAACAGTGTTCACAGCATAGGAGGTTGGACAAGTTCACTGCAGTCCAGCTCTGCTCCCTTGCAAAAGGAAACTGCCTTACAACAGGTTGTGGAGGTGGGGGGGTGAGCAGCCCCCTAGAAAAAATGTAGTCTTCCTCATGGATAACATGAGAATGAAGTCGCTGAGCAATCTGTGACATTCAATATATTTATTGCTCAGGACTGCTCCAGTATGGGGGCAGTTGGGAAGGAGGGTGCAGCTCTGGGATGAGTCCAGAGAGTTCCAGACCTACAGGCTTGATGGCACACTTGTGATTTCTCCAAAAGAGTCACAGGGTAGGTGGACAAGAGGGATATGTAGTTGACATGGTTATGGTTCGCCAAAACCGTTGTTAAAGGTTCTTAAATCATTTATACAGAGAAATTGATGTAAAATTGAGAGTACCAGAAAAAGGGAGTGGTGATAAAATAGGATACTCACACAAATGCAGAAAACTTTCTGAGATATTTGCTGTTCAATAAATTATCTGGAAAAGGGTGTGGAGAGCAGAAAGAGCAACTTTGCTAATGATATGAAGTTATTCAGGGTCATGGAAACAAGGGTGACATGGAATTGCAGAGAGATTTCATGCTAGAATAGCAAAAGGGACAAATGAAATTCAGTTTTTTAAAACTCTAATACTGAAGCAGAGTACTTGTCCTATGATAAAGGACAAGTAGCTGATCTGTAATTCCTAATACGTGCATCAAAAGAACAGATGTCTCATCTTTCAGAGAGACTAAAATCTTAACCTGATCTATAACATTTTTCAACAGACATTCATGCAATAAAAGGAATAGTGCCGTAGCAGCTAGAACAAGAAAATAAATATTTAACCTAGTACTATTTAAACTGTGGGGTCTTTTTCTTCTTACAAATTAAGCAGTGTTTTAAGCAGGAAGTTTGAGAAGTAGAATCACTGTTCAAAAGAGGTGGAATGACAATATGAGCGTTTGAAATGGCAAATAGAGTATAGATACAGGTAAAAGTAGAAAGCAGAATTGGAAAACAGTTGGTCTTAGACAAGATTGCCATTTCATTTAAGCTGTTTTTTGCCCCAGGTTTTGGAACCAAATATTAATGTATTTTAACAGCTGATTGTGAGATCAAGTATGTAAAATCCATTTTTTAAATGTACAAAATCAGCTAACGTAAACTGTGTAGCTGTTTCCCATGTTAAGGAAAACTTCATAAGCATAGAAAGAATTGGAAAGAGGAAACTGGAGTGAAACATGGCAGATATTCTGATAGCAATGCTCCTGACTTCTCTTACAGTCTTGATTTTTATTTAAAGCATTTATTTGAGGCAAATGGTCCTGGTTACTGCAGTTGTGATTAGTTTCTGTCTCTGAGGAGATCAATACCATAACACACCATGAAACTAAACCAAAACTGCAATACTGGCACGCTAAAAAGATTTTTATAGTTCATTATATATCGGATTATCATATTTACCAAATTACATAAAGAGAAAACATCAACAACATTTCATCTAGTCTGTAGACAGCATAATTTAATTTAAAATGAATATGATACAAAAACCAGTGCAGAAGAGGAAAGAACAATAAAAGGAAAAATTACAATCTAAGAGGCAAGTGTAATGCAAGGAGGAAGAAAAATCCTGCAATATAGTTGCTTTACATGGTTGCTGCTACCACAGAATTACTTCTCTTGCAAGAAGAACCAAAAGAACAGATTAATTCACTGTCAAATCAAATTTTCCCCCTGAGACTACATATAACATTAAAAATGGGAACAGTGGATTTTTAGCAACTCTCCATCTAAACCAGAGTGCTGCAGACTCCAGAGTCCATCTAGTTGCTGTAAATTCTTTCTTTTTCAAGACAAGACATACCATTCTGCAGCATTCCCTCTTCGTGAGAAGACTTCTTTAAAATTATTTTCTCTGTTTGGTTTTCAACTGTAGGAATGGAATTTTTTATTTCAAATTAAGCACGCCCACTCTAAATATGCAATATGTATTGGATTCCAGTCTTTCTCTAGGTTCCTTTTTTATCTTAGTTCAAACCTTTAAGACCAAGCTTTTCCATTGCAGCTCAAGAGGATGCATGTGCATGTAACAAAAGAGAAAATATGTCAGCAATTTTATTAATTTATATTTATTCTGTAGAAGTGAGTGACAGGTTTTGAAGTTTATTTTGGACAAAGGGCTACTATATTTTGCAGAGAAATTCATCTTTAGTCATGCCATTGATATGCATATAAAGTGAGTCACCATCACCTGTTCTCTATTCCCAGTGTAGATGAGATGACCTGTTCCCTGTGTAACATTAGTTTTTTCTTGGCTTTTGGCACATCTGTGGATAGTCTGACTGAGAAACAAATGCTTATATCTGACCAGAAAAGGATTGTTTTTAAAAACTGCTGTTTTTTCCTGTTAATTTTGCTTGTTAAACTTTAGCAGCAAAAGAAGCTTTTAATGTTTTAAGTGGGCTATGAACATAATTTACCACTTTGAGTTTAATTAATTGTTGATATCCGAATCTTGTCAAATGTAATTTGCTCTGAAAGAAGCATGACAGCAAATTGAGTACCTGGAGACTGCAGTCTAGGATTTGGGAGCCTTGATCTATTAAAAAAAAAAGAAAGAACCCATGAAGCGAGACCCCTCTAAGTTCCTGTCCTTCTTGATCAATGTGCACTTATGTCTTAAACAGTTTTAACTTTTATTGCTGTAAGTGAACGTTCAGAGGTTAAAAAATGGCAAGCTATGTAGTTAATTTGTATCTCACTACTGTTCCTCTCTGTTCTGTCTTTCCTTTCCAAACACAGATTCTTCAATGAATGTATGTGCATGTATGTGCATGGGTAATTGCTTTTAGGTTCCTGATAACTTGCATTTTTTTCCACGGAACTCAGGTTTCAGTGCAGATGTGTGGTATCTATTTAATACAAAATTAGTCGCAACAGTTTTCCACCTTATTGTTCCATGTATTGCTTTGTAACTTAACAGTGTAATGTTCAATACTACTCAGAAATTAAAATTATTTCTAAATAAGTATTCATAAAACTTCACAACTGTCTCTTTTCACAGTGCTGCTTTGGGGTGCAATTGTAAAGGGAAGGTTTTCCATCAATTTTGGGTGACTTTTTTACATTCTTAAATACTTCAGTGCTTAAACCTGCTCAACTTGTGACTTAATAGAAATACTGTGCAATACCAAGAATAGCTCCTGCTAGCATAACTGCAGCTGATTATTTAGTACCTATTTGCTTTAGAAGAAAATTCAGGTGGATATCTGAAAAAAAATGGAGAAAGTAGCATAATTAATGAGGTTTAAATAAATTTGGTCTGAATTACTTTCTTGGTGTTAATAGAGAATCTGTAGCAAAGACAGGAATAACATATGGTTCTATCAGTGAGAGACTGTCTTGCTGCAGTCCTGGTGTTGTTCACAACTTTGCAAGTCCTGCAATAAAAGAACCAAAGATGAAACAGTCACTGACAGTTCCTAATTCTTTCCCAATGGAGATGCATGTTCTACACTGAATAGTAATACAGTTTTGATGGGAAGGGCCACATTAATAATGGTTTCACATGACTTTATTTTCATGTGAGGTGGAAAAAGTGGACTTTAACAGCCTGAACTGATACCTTTGAACTTTCATTCTGTCAACCTGCATGCAGTTGATCAGCAAGTTATGAACCCTTAAATTCTCCATGAAGTCATGTGGCTTGGGCTGTTGCTGCTGGTTACATTGAGTGCTGTAGAACAGGAGGAGGCATGTTTTGCTAGCGAGCTGTATAACCTTTGCCAGGAGAGAAGACAGATAACAGTTGGGAGTTAGGCATTCCACTTGAAAAAGTCCTGGAAAGCATAGAAGCTTCTACTTCTTTTTCTGTAGCTCTGAGCATGAAAATTTCTCTTTTCCAACTTGCTTTTGTACCCCCTACCCCTGCTCCGTGTTTGTCTCAGTCTTGTTCATGATACCCAACTGCGTTATTCGGAGTTCCCGTGTCAATCACAGTCTATTCGTTCCGTCTGTACCAGTATCTTCATGGAAGCTTACCTGGTTCCCTTCTCCCTTTTTTCTGACTGCCATTTGATATTTCCTTCCTTGGACCTCTTTCTAATTTTTCTCCTTTTTGCCTTGTTCTATTTTCTTGTGCCCTCACCTCATCAGTGTCTTATCAGAAGAAATGGAAAAGGGCTACATGAATGTGTCTTCTTCCCACTGCCTTTCAGCACCTGTGACGTTGTCTTTGTGTCCCTTCCCTTCCATTCCGAGTTTCCCAGCTCTGTGGTAGTCCCTCCTTGTGCCTTTCTTTCTGTTCCCAGAATTTTCCCACTTTCTCAGCATCCTCATTCTCACTCCTCACCCAACTGCTTGTTAGTCCTTCATCTGCCATTTTTCTCACTGACTCCTAGTCAATTGCCTCTTCTGTCTTCCATCCTCTTTGCCCAAATAATCTGGTTTTCCATTGACCTTCCCTCCAGTTCCCACTGTTCTTGCCAAGTAGGCTCAAATCCTCCCTTGCCAGTTTCCTGCAGCTTCCCACTCACTGCATCTGCTACAATCTACTTTTTTCCTTTTCCTCACTTCATTCATGCCCTTTGCATTCTAATCACATTTTCCTTTCTTTGTTGCCTAGGTGTCAGCACAGAGTAGTTGAAAGCTTAGGAGAAACTTTCTGGCTTCTGGATTGTATTTTCAGTGCTTACCTAACCAAAGAGCTAAAACTGTGGGGAAAATCCATTTTTGAAAAGACCAGCTTTATCCTTGAAGTCATGATTGTCAAAGAAAGTTTGTAAAACTTTCTTGGTAAAATTCCTAAACTTTTTCCAGTGCTTCTGTGGCAGTATTCTTCCAGATAATGTCAGTGCATAAAAGATACTCAGTTGTTGGGGCTGTGTCTATGTACTGTATAAAACTCTTTGGATGTTGTAACTTGGAAACTTTTACTCTGGGGAAAATGGAGCATAGAGACCTCTGACAGTATTGAGGATGTCCACAGATTTTAGACAGCTTAGCTGATAAAGTTGAAAAAGACCTACTGAGACTTGCTATGCAATGTTGTGAATCTCAGCTTTTTTATTGTCATTAGTATATACAAATTTCTTATTCCCACAGTGCCTTGGAGATGTATTTTGGGCTAATTCTAGGGGATGAAAACAGTAAAATGCAAATTGCTATCCTATAAATTGCACATCGTTAAACATATTAGGCTCCTTCTACTAAATGTTCAGGTGCCACTGTGTTCAAAGATGAGGCTTCAGTGTGTGTGCACATGCATTTTGCTCAGGTTTTAAAATACTTTCTGTATCCAGGTTTCTTGAAATTATTTTAGCTATTTTATGAGCTCCATGTTGAGTATTTGCCTCAAATTAGATGATATGTCAAAACTAACAAAGTTGGCTGATGTTACTTTTTATAAGAAAGTGAAAACAAAGTGTTCTAATAGCAACTTGAGTGTTGAGCAATCTTTAAATTTCATTTTAGCCTGCATAATTTTAAACAGCTCTTGTGGAATAACAATAAATGCCTTGGATCCTCACTGCACTGTTAGAAGAGGGAGCTATCCCTTAACCATGATGACAAGGTAATTAAAGCCTCTCTTCTGCCTCTTGACCACAGCTGTCCCTTTGCTCTCCCAGTCTTTCTGGTGAATGTGTGCAGTTCCACCAGAGCCAAACTAGTAAAGTCTGGTCAAGGACTCAGATTTTTAATGTCTTTTAAGATAGAAATTATGCATCAAAAAACTGTTTACTCGTTTTCTGCAACTGAGTCATCAAACCTGATTATAAGGACTTTGTTCCTTGAATCAGGCTAAGGATCTGGCTAGGGAGTGTCCACCACTGATTCTCTGTATAGTTTTTGAGGTCCCTCTGGGATGGAGGGTGTGTTCATACTTTCTACTTCCAGGCTCCACAGAGATTCCTGTGTGATGGAGGCTTTTCTGCGTGGAGCATTCTGGCGTGGGCTTTTCTTTTTCATGTTTGAGGGCTCCAAGGTGACCAATAGCTCTTTACCCTCATATCAAAAGATCTTTCCCAAAACTATTCTGAGCTGCCAGTCTTTCACCAAAACCAGTTTAGAACCTGAAAGCTTCTCAACACTATTGGATCCCTCTTGGTCATTCAAAAGTGAGGAGAAACCTTGCTGAGAAACTGCAGCACAATCCCCATCCCACACACGGGCCTGAAGGCCACCTTACCATGCCGTGTGCTGGTTCTGGCAGGTAGTGCCAAGGTTAGAGAGCCCCTGAACTAGATTTAACTAGCCTTGGTGGATCCCATGCTGCTGGTCTATCCCACCTGCTGCAGAAGTCGAGCGCTGCAATCTTCCATCTTAGCAAGTCTTCCAAGACTCACAGTTGTGGGCAGAGCATCACTGGGTGTCATCCACGATCTCCTTGGACACCTTCAAGGATCAGTGGGTGTTGGCAGTGCTGCTCTGCTTGGCATCTCCTCCTAATTCATCTTTCAGCCTTCAAGCCCTGACAGTTTTTTCATTTGTTGTTCATCTCTGACAGATGAGCTGTTTGGTTTTGCAGCATAAATGGAGAAAAATGTGAAAGATACTTACTAACTGCAGATGCTAAGAGAACATTGTGGAAAAAAAGAGAACTGCAAACCATCCACATTGAGCAGTGGCTCCAGTAACTTCCCGTATCAAAATCTCTGCATACAATAAAGGGCAAGATTTTACATATATGCTCTGTGGAATGTCTTCTATATGATCTAGTATGCTGCATTGTAACTCTACAAAGTTTTCTCATCATCCCTCTGTAAATGCATTGCCTTTCTATTTAGATCTTCTGGGGTTTTTTTCCTTTTTATTTCACTCCGCCTTTTTTAAATTGTTGGATTTTGCTCATAGGGAGAGATTTTGCAGTGACAAACCAACAGTAATAACATCTACTTTGTATAGTAGTAAATTATGTGAAATGCCACTTACTTTGTTTTTAATGGATAACAACCAATATTTCTACCTGAACTGTCACACACTTCATAATTGTTTTGTTTAGTGTGTTAAAATAGGCAGTAATTTTTATATGCTTTGAGTTTGAGCTGTATAAACATGAAACAGCTATTATGAAATGCACTGAAAACATTCTCGATTACTTAAGCACTGGATATGTGGATGCTTGCAAAGATTTTAATTTTCTGTATTAATGCTGCTGTATGATTTCCATGTCTAACTTTTCATTTTAGAAGCTTCATTAGCATAGTTTTGGTTTTTACCAACAGCCCATAGCAGTAGTCGAAAGGCATTTGATGTGGTTGTTTCTATATGCCTTTATTGGAATTACACTTGCTTTTACCCAAGTTTCACTTTGTGTAAAACTACTCTACCATTTCAGTGCACTGATTTTTAGGTTTATCCCCTTAAATTCCGTGTGTTCGTATGTGTATGTGTATTTTTTTATGATTATAGCTTTTTAAATATCTAATTTCTGAAAGTAAAACTGTCATCCTGTGAGACATAGGAAAAAAAAACTTCAACCCATTAAGTTGCCATTACGTAAAAAATACATGGTAACCTCTGCCTTTGATATGTTAGAATTGTTCCATTTCTGGGTTTCTCTGCCTCTTTATTAAGGCTGTACAACATATATATTTTTTTTTTTTTTTTTT
>VZRS01006544.1:626150-657934 GCA_013398055.1 Ifrita kowaldi
ATCTGGGTAACATGCTTCCTTGTAAAAGCAAGATTTTTTTTCCTTTTTGTTTTTTTTTTTTTTTTTTTTTTTGTTTTTTTCGTTGTTGCTTATTGCTTTGTGAAAACTTAAGTCTTCATGCTGGAGTTTGGGCTATTTCTTCCTTAGAGTTCATGTCTCTATTAAAAATTCCTTTTTGCTGTGGAGTGACTTTGCAAAGTTTATGAAGTGAAAGTTGAGCAAATGATTTGTCTTAAGTTCTGAATATAATGTTCTGTAAGGTTTCATTAAGACTTTTCATTTGCTTTTTAACTGAGAAAAGGCATCTCTATGTTGCAAAAGGATGGTAAATGTAGGGCCAGGAAAGAAGGTTTTGATATGGTTAGTAATGTACCCATAAGAATACTCAGAATTCAGGGTTCTCAAGTGCAGTTTACAAATGTGTACTGTTGTTAAGGTATAGTTCTGATCAGAGATCTGCTAAGTAAGGTGTGTTCCATCTTAAATATTTAAATTGCAAATTTTTTTTGCTACTAATCATAATAGCTTTTAGAATTTCAGGAGTCCTCAAAATGATCGTTTTTAGGTGTCCTTAATCTCTCTTGAACTGAATCCATAGCTGAAAAACCACTTTGTTCAGCAGGATTTTGCTACTGAACCTCAGACATGAGTGTGGTTCTCTTTAGCACGATTTCATTACCTGCTTATGATCTTGGGATATCACCTAAAAAGAAAAATAATAAAACAACAAAGGTTTTAAAAACTGTGGAGAAACTACCTGCAAAACCTGAATTAGCCCAATCATGCGAGCACTTGAGAAAAGGCTTGGTGTAGTATTTTTTAATTGAATTTTAAGTTCTGTGTGCCTGTCACATTACTTTGAAATTTGTTAACCTCTTTGAATTCTGTGGGCTAAAGTAAAGGAACTGTAAAGAGATGACCTGTAAACTAACTGATGGGGAAGAGAAGGCTCTAAGGAAAGGATCAAGGAGCAGGCTGTGGCTCCTTGCCAGGGCTGATATTGACTCAGATTATTGGGACAAGAAGAGTGTAAATGCTTGCGGAGGCTTTTAAGGTACCAGAGACTACTGTACAGGTAAAGCTTTGTCTTCAAGCTTTTGCTTTCATTCTCATCTGTCTTCAGGATTTAATGAATAGTATCTTTCAAAGATATCGATGCAAGGTTATTTCAGGTCTCTGACTGGAAACACTCAAGAGACAAAATAAATTTGCCAACATTACTCTCAGTGTTGAGAAGAAAGGAGGGGTACAAGTCTGAGATCCTGTCTGACACCGAGTTATTGCAGTCATTATGGAGAGCAGCGAGGATCCAAGAGATGAGCAAGGTCACCAGCGGAAGGAAAGAGTATATGTAAAATGTGAAACATGGCCACTGCATACCTGGGACACTAGTGGTTACAATGGTTTGTAATTTACAGCTTTCCATCACATCTGTTCCTCATTCAGTGATCAATGAACAGAGCTTGCTCTGGCTGTGTAGCTGCTGCTCAGGTCACTTTTGTAGAACACTTGGTGTTCACAGGAGCAGCTGCGCTCTGTTAAAATTCTCATCTGCACATGCATGTGGCTGTCAAAATGATAAATACTTCCAAAAACTTGAACTTTCAAATTATTGAACACTTTTTTTTTGTGTTGGTGGCTTTTTTATTTAATTTTTTAATCTGATCGTACTTTATCAAGTGAAGCATACTCTTCTGTTGTCAGAATGATGTTGTGAAGATGTTTAAGTACATAGATACAAAGGATCATAGGATCATAAAAATATTTTTAAAAATATGCTGAGGTGGAAGGGACCTATCAGGATCATCGAGTCCAACTCCCAGCCCTTCACAGGACACCCCAGCAATCTCACCATGTCCCTGTGTGCATTGTCCAAACACTTCTTGAGTTCTGTCAGGCTGGTGCTGTGACCGCTTCCCTGGGGAGCCTGTTCCAGTGATCAACCATCCTCTGGGTGAAAAACTTTTTCCTGGTATTCAACATAAACATCTCCCACCACAGCTTCGTGCTGTTCCCTCGAGTCCTGTCACTGGTCACGAGAGTGAAGAGATCGGTACCTGCCCCTCTGCTTCCCCTCGTGAGGTTGTTGAAGACCACAGCAAGGTCTCCCCTCAGTCTCCTCTTCTCCAGGCTGAACAGACCAAGTGACCTCAGCCACTCTTCACATGGCTTCCCCTCCAGACCCTTCACCATGCTCGGGGGCCTTCTTTGGGCACTCTCTGACAGCTCAATGTCTTTTTTGTATTGTGGCACCCAGAACTGCTCCCAGCACTTGAGGTGAGGCCGCCCCAGTGCAGAGCAGAGCAGGACAATCCCCTCCCTTGCCTGGCTGGGGATGCTGTGCCTGATGCCCCCCAGGACAAGGGTGGCCCTCCTGGCTGCCAGGGCACTGCAGGCTCATGTTCACCTTGTCATGGACCAGGACCCCCAGGTCCCTTTCCATGGCACTGCTCTCCAGCCTCTCATTCCCCAGTCTCTACATCCAGGATTGCCCCATCCCAGGTGCAGAATCCAGCGCTTTGCCTTGTTGAACTTCATGTGGTTGGTGATTTGCTCTAATTTGCAAGGCCTCTCCACCCTCAAGGGAGTTGACAGCTCCTCCTAATTTAGTGTGATTGGCAAACTTACCTAGTGTTCCTTTGAGTCATTAATGAAGCTGTTGAAGAGAACTGGGTTGAGGATGGAGCCCTGTGGAACCCAGTAGTGACAGGTCACCAGCTTGATGTCACCCCATTCACTGTAACTCTTTGTGCCCAGCCTGTGATCCAGTTGCTCACCCATCGTGTACCAGGGTTATCCAGCTGTGAGCGTATTGTGAGAGAGTATCAAAAACTCTGCTGAAGTCCAAAAAGGGTACATCTACTGGCTTTTCTAGATCAGCTCGGTGGGTTACCCTGTCATAGAAGGAAAGCAGGTTCTACAAGCAGGACTTTCCCCTCATGAGGCCATGCTCGCTGTGACCAATGACTGTTGTTCTTCAGGTGTTTTTCAATACTTCCTTTCCATGATTTTGCTGGGCACTGAAGTGATACTAACAGGCCTGTCATTTCTGGGGTCTTTCTTCTTGCCCTTCTTCAAAATTGGAACAATATTCTGCCAGCTTCCACCCAGCTGGAACCTCTTTGGATTCTTGAGACCGCTCATCAAGACAGGTTTTGCACTGACATCAGCCAGCTCTTTGAGAATTCTTGGATGAATCCAATCAGACCCCATAGATTTGTAGGGTTCCAGCTGGAGTAGTAGATCCCACACAATTTCAGAGTCAGCTGGGAGTCGAACATTCTCACAGTGATGCCTCTGCAAATTCAGTCTGACTACCTGCATAGTGGAGGAGCATTGCCTGTCTTGTATGTGGAATGAGACAAAAGTCCCATGAAAAAATAGCAGGTGGTTACGTGAGTGAAAAATCCACTATAGTGTTGTAGGGCCTCAACCTGACTTTGCAGGAGGCATTATTTTCCCCTCAGCTGTGCAGTCATCTTCCTTGCTTAACTCCTGATTATGTCTTTTATGTAATCTATGATGAGTTATTTTTATGTGCTGAGTCTGCTCTTATCTCTTCTACAATGTTCAATGCTTTCCAGATTAATTTCCCCAGCTGGGTATTAGTTTGAATGTTGATATATCACATGCCATGCAGAGGGTACCTGCCAGTGGCTTTCAGCATTCCATTTGTAGGTCCTGAAACTTTCTTGGGGATGATACAGGTGACTGTATTATGAATTCAAGTTTGTTAATACATTTTCCTAGATACTGTTAGTTATCTTAAAAATAACTTAGTAATCTGTAAAATAAAAACTACTCCTTTGAACTGTCCTGTTTCTGTCCTACATACCCCAGAAACTGTACACTTGTAGCAATATAGTTTTATTGAAAATAGTAATTTAATTTGTGCTGCAGAAAAATTTTAAAAATCAGCGTCTAAAGATGATAACTAAAGCAGGGAAATGAAGCACTGACCTAAAGAAAAATTATTCAGGGTAGATTCAGAGTCTTAAAAAACCAACCCCAAAACTTAGAACTGCTTTAACTTTTTTCCTTTCATGGGCATGATTTTCTGCTTTATCTCTCAAAGCTAGCAGTTATGCTCGGTCACATGTCCTTTAAAACTGGGAAATTTAGTACAGTATCAAAATTTGAATACATGTTTCTAGATATGACAGTTTTTTCTTCACACACTAAAAACTGTTTAATACAATTAATTTTGGGTTTGTTTTGAGCTTCCAACTATTTTTGGCTTCTAAAATTTCACACCTCTTCATATCCTTCCTGAGGTACTGCTTGCTCACCTAATAGCTACAGCATAGCAACTGGTTACAGGAATTTGCTCTTGTAAGTATCTAGGACGTTTGACATTGTTATAATAAACCAGAAAATGTTCAAGTAGCTTTGTACATGAGAAGGGTACATGAGAAGGAAAACATAAAAATTATGTTTTTCAGTTTTGAAAACAGAATATTAATAATGTTGAGAATCTGGGAGCACACCCTCTAATCCAGAATCTGAGAGTCTCCAGACCCCTTGGAGCTGGCAGGCAGTTTCTTCTTTGTGCTATTGTGGAGCTCTCTCTTCATTCCAAAAATGAGGACCAATGTATTTATAGCAATTTTGTTGACTCCACAAAGGCTGTTGGACACTTTTTTTAAAATGTATTAGATTCTGAAAGTAATTTTTAATGTAATTAAGAGCTTAAAAATTGGACAGAATATCAGTGAGCAGGACAACATGGATTTTGTTGGATGAATAGTGGGACACTTGAAAAGCTGCTTGCAAGTTGGTACCCATCTTGCTGCCCCTTAATGTCTTGGAGAAGATACTCAGTTAGCCAGAGGCCTGGAAGAAGCAGAAGTAAAGAACATTTTACTTTCTTCATCCTAGCATACTGTCTATTATCAGGGGAGTTTTTCCAGCTACTTGTTCACCCACAGTCTTTATTTTCTTCTGCTTTGAAGGACAGTAACATGTCTCAGGCTGTAAGGATTTCCTATTCTCATAGTAGTATCTAGGAACAAATAAAACTGTAAACCAAAGGTTTGAGAGGAAAAGTTCTTTGCTGTCATGGATGGGATGCTGACAGACCTATGGAAGAGGGCAAGGAAACTGGCAAAGCAGTGCCACAGCAAACCACTTCTGTTCTTGCCCTCCAGTGAATATCCACCTGTCACTGCAACAGCCCCCAAAACTTGGTGCTTTGCAGTGTGATTGGTTGGACGATCAAACCATTTTCCTTTCAATTATCTAATGCAACATTATTTTTCACATATGTTTTGTGATGTGTTGTAGTTTAAGATACTAAACATGAGCCATGAGCAGTAGCAGAAACTATTGCTTTTACTGCTGCTTCTGTTAGGGTTTGCTGTCATAGTCGTGGTGTGCTGAGAGAGCGTAGGACCTGCAGTCAGCCCACTTGGGTTTTTTTACTGTTTAACTTCATTGGGTCTAATTTAATTCTCTTATCAGTGAAATCCTCAACTGGCAACAATTCTAGACATTAGGTCTGGCACTTGGATCTTTTTTGTTGGAATCAAATAACACGGTCAAAACATTAATTTTTCAAAAAAATGCTTATATGAGGTTGTACTGTCACGTCAAGAGCCACAGGCTCTTTCAGTCGACTCTTACAGAGTATTTCAGGGGAGGACAGTCAATGAGCTGAGTATCAGAGTTTCAGTACTGAAGTGTATTTTTTTTACCTCCACCCACCTGATGTCAGATTATTGTTTTAAGGGTGTTACATTCAGATGTGGTGGGACAACTGCAATTAGTCTATACAGTAACAAAATGCCTCTCACAAGCAACATTGGAACAGAACATGTAAGTTTTCTGTAACAGTAGGAAGAATTTCCTCAGAAGGGGGGATTAGACATGGGAATGGGTTGTCCAGGGAAGTGGTGGAGTCACTGTCCCTGGAGGTGCATAAAAAAAGTTTGGACGTGGCACTTGCCATGGTGGTGTCCAGTCAGAGGCTGGACTCCTTGACCCCAGAGGGCTTTTCCAACCTTGATTCTGTAATTAAATTCTTTAAAGCTCATGAATGTATTTTCTATTGTAACTACAAATGGTGAAAATTAGAAGACATGCTACATTTTTCAAGCGATACACAGCTCAAAAATACCTGGTAAGTTTTCTGTTCTGCTTAAAGCAAAAAGATGCCTCTGACAAGATACTGAATTTTCTTATTTTAGTCATGCACGTGCTAATATTTACCAATTATATTTCTCTTTTGGTCATTGCAGAAAAATTTTTTGGAGTTGAAACGAATTCTCTGTTGGTGAATGCACAGCTGCTCCTAAAAAGAGCTATAAAAACTGTATTTTTATCTGTTTAAGTGACAGACACAATTTACTTCTGGGTTTGAAATTGCCATCAAACCTAAAGACCAATATTGTGGAGAGGTTTGTTGTCCTAACTATTGAAAATTAAAGTATTTCTTCTGGTCTCTCACCTGTGATTCCAAAATTATAAGTGCAATCATGATTTGTTTTCTAAATTTATGGGTATATGCATGCACATGTGTTGTGTAATTAGCAGGTGGGCTGCACAGCCAGGAGAGGGTGTGCAGGGCACAACATTCAGCCACCCCTGCAGAGATGCTCTGAGTGGAGTTGGGGCTGATTTGTGATGATGAATAACATATGAATGTTATTGAGATGCTATCCAAAGTTAGACTAAATAAAAAAGCTCTAACAAGGTTGAGGGAGGTGATTCTGCCCCTCTGCTTTGTTCTGGTGAGACCCCACCTGCAGTGCTGTGTCCAGCTCTGGCATTCCCAGCGCTGGAAGGACATTGGCCTGTTGGAGTGAGTCCAGAGGAGGCCACCAAGACGATCAGAG
This sequence comes from Ifrita kowaldi, assembly GCA_013398055.1. Lineage (NCBI taxonomy): Eukaryota > Metazoa > Chordata > Aves > Passeriformes > Cinclosomatidae > Ifrita > Ifrita kowaldi. The sequence goes on from VZRS01006544.1 coordinate 632,984, forward strand.
GGATGGAACACCTCTCCTACAAGGAAAGGCTGGGAGAATTGGGATATTTCAGCCTGGAAAAGAGAAGGCTTTGGGGTGACCTAACTGTGGCTTTCCAGTATCTGAAGGGAGCCTTCAAGAAAACTGGAGACTTTTACAAGGATGTGTAGTGACAGGACAAGGGGGAATGGCTTCAAACTGAGTGAGGGTAGGCTTAGATTAGATATTAGGGAGAAATTCCTTACTGGTGAGGCACTGAATAGGTTGCCCAGAGAAGCTGTGACTGCCCCATCCCTGAAGTGTTCAAGGCCAGGTTGGATCAGGCTTTGAGCACCCTGGTGGAGTGAAAGGTGTCCCTGCCCATGGCAAGAGGTTGGAACTAGATGATCTATGATTTGGGTATAAGAGGATATTACATTACTGGAAATAATCTAACTGGCACGGTTGAAGAGGGCTGTTGATCTTTTAACTGCTTGTCTCTGATTCTGGAGGAAGAATTTATTTTGTGGCATTTCTTACCAGTCTATTCTTAGAATCTTTCCAAAGTTAAGTTATAATTGCTTTAAGAGCTGAAGTTAATGTGTAAGCATTTTTTAAATAAAACCTTTAATTTCAGGTGGTACCATGCAAAAGTAACTTTTCACTTCCTCTTTTTTAATCTCTAAGATCAATTCATAGTTTCAAGTTTAAAGTTGACTTTGTGTTCTGAAAATTTTTTTCTTGCCTTCAAACCTGTCTCTTTGTCATTTGCTTCAATATGACTATTTCAATTTGCTTTTAGAGAACAATTTTAAAAAGGTTACTCTGTGCACAAATTTTAGTTAACCTATGGGAGGAGGACTTGCCATGTAAGTAATTCCTGAAAAAATTCCTGTACAGGAATTAAAAGGATATTCTTCAGAACCATTTTTAGTTTAAGTAGATAAGGCTACTGTATGTGTACAGAACAAACTCTAAGCTGCTAACTAATAAAGTAAACATAAATACACACTTGCAGATGTGGATTCCTGACTTTTTTCATCTAAGCCTGTCTTGACACTGCCATCTCCCCCTGTCCAGGGATTTCTTGAGCCATTCACTTAACCGGGAAAATTCCCTCCTTCCCACTCTCACTTCTCATGTGTCAGCAGCAGCCCAGGAGCTCCAGGAAGCTGGAGCCCCAGGCTCTGACCTTTTATAAAGCTGGCAGAGATCTGGGGAACTTTGTGTTCTGTCTCAGCACCCCTCACTTCCCTTGTGCTGTGTGAGAGTCTCTTTTACCAGTTGAGAAGAGAAATTTGAGACTTATTACCACTTGTCTTATAAATGTATGTTTTTCTTTGTCTTTAGTCAAATAAGAGCACCTTTATGTTTCAGAATAGTAATTAAAAAGCAAAGATGAAAAAAGTTGTCTTCCTCTGAAGCACACTTTTCTAAGTTCTGAAAATAAAAGCAGTTTATCATTATGCCTTGCAAGCCTAACATGGAGGGAACCTGTGAAATTCTCTTTGGATGAAGTAATTTCAAATATAGGTGTTATTTAAAAGTTGTAATCATGTTTACTGACTGAAATATATTACTAGGTTTAACAAACAGGAATATTTTTTTGGTAGGTTAGTTGAAGTTCTGGCATAGGTGCAAAGGTGAGACTTCATCTAGTGAACTACTTTTAATGCCGTAGTGCTTTTTTCTTCATTACAGTGAAATCTCTTATGTTCCTCATGCAGTCGGGTTATATGGGTCCTAAAATACTTGATGACATTGTTCAGTTTTTCTCCAGGAAGCAGTACTTTAAATTCAAGAGTATCATATTAATTCAATGACATTTCCTACAAATAATAAGATTTTTGTAGTCTGTCTTCAGTGTGTGAGGTTAATAATGATTTTAAAACATTGAAATGGGTATAGAAACCATCCTTTGATGTATTTTCATCTTAGGCTAATTTCTTCTTTATGATGATTTATATATGGACCTGGAAAAGGGAAAGCATAACCCCATTTTTAAAAAGGGAGGAAAGAAAGACCTCTGTGCCCAGCAAGTCCATGGAGCACATCCTCCTGGAGACTATGCTAAGGCATATGGAAAATAAGGAAGTGATTAGTGACAGCCAGTGTGGCTTCACTAAGGGCAAATCATGTCTGACAAATTTGGTGGCCTTGTATGACAGTTACGGCAGTGGTAGATAAGGGAAGAGCAGCTATGTCATCTATCTGGACTTGTGGAAAGAATTCAACACTGTCCCACAGGACATGCTTGTCTCTAAACTGGAGAGACAAGGATTTGATGGATGCAGCAGTCGGTGGATAAGAAATTGGCTGATTAGTCACACTCAAAAGGGCTCCATGTCCAAGTGGAGAGCAGTGGCCAGTGGCATTCCAGGGGCTACCACTGGGACCGGTGCTGTTTGACATCTTGGTCAGTAACGTGGACAGTGAGATGAGCTGCACCCTCAGCAAGTTTGCTTACACCGAGCTCTGTGGTGCAGAGTTCTTTCTGCTGGAGGGAAGGGATGCCATGACAGGCTTGAGAGCTGGGCCCACCAAACCTCATGAAGCTCAACAAGGCCAAGTGCAAGGTCTAGCACCTGGGTTGGAACTAGGTGATCTGTAAGGTCCCTTCCAACCCAAACCCTTCTGTGTTTTTATGGTTCTCTAGACATAACTTCTAAGCTATAGAGTAGGAAAAAACTGCCCTGTCAAATTCCTTCTCGGCAGACCTGCCACCTGCACCAGTATGTAGCTAATTCAGAATGACTTTAGAAAGCAAAATGAACCTTTCCCGTGGATGCTTTCTGACAACTGGCTCATCTTTTCATATTATTGGCAAGAACCACGTTAAGCCATTCTGTCACTGATCCTTTTTTCATTGTTCTAATTCCTTTGCTCAGCAGGGTAAAGTACACATTGTCTTGGAAATTCCCTGCTGGTAAGCTGAGAGAAGATGTACTCCATGTGGCAGGACAGCTGGACGTGGGCTGCTGTGTCCACAATGCAGCCAATTGTGTAGGATGGCTTCTGAGTAGCCCAGGTTAACCTGTGGATTGAAGAGCAGAGTTCAGAACTGAAGTTTAGGTGCCCCTTTTTGTTTTGTTTTGTTTTACCTGAAGGCAAGTTAAATACATCATTTAGTTACCCTGATTCATTTCTCCAGGGATTTGGTAAAACATCCATTGTACCTGGTATGTCAGCTGACAGAAGCAGTATAGACACATCGTCATGACTGGGATGCCTATACCTGTCCTTAAACTATTTAATTCCATGTAATTGGAATTATCTATTAAACTGTGTTCTAAATGAGTAAGCAAGTAGGGTCAGAAGTGAGAAATGGAGCAGGGCTTTTCACAAGCAGGTCAGAAGACAAGACTCGGGTTTTTAAGTTTTGAATTCCTTTGGGTAATTTAGTATAATTACTTCATAAAGTTAAAAATAATTTTATTACAGTATGATAAAAGTAGGGCTGTGCTTTTGGTTGGTGTTCCTATTGAAGTGAACTCAGGTTCATGTGCAGATTCTTTTGTGTGTCCCAAGACCTTCTTTGGAATGTTATCTCTAAACTTGAATTTCATTATCTGATATTTTATCCCATGTGGGCTGCCCACCTGCTAGTTTTTAAAGTTTTTACCGTGTAAGTATGGGATTTCATTCTCATTTACAGCTCATATAGGTGTAGCTGTTGTGGTACTTTCATCTGTGTATGTGTATCATATTCTTCTCCATTTACTGTGTCATGGTCCTAACATACTGAGTAACATTCTGCTATCATGTGAGAGTTGGGTTTATTTTTAACTCATTTGGTTCATAGCTAAGTTGTATCTTTTCTGTTGTCTTCCCTTTTCCACTCCTGCTTCTGTTCTCAGCTCAGACGGTTAGAGTACAAACACGGCAAGGACTGGGGTCCCCCTTGCTCGATTACAATAGAATTGTTTTAATTGTTTTTCCTATAGTTGTTGACTGCCAAATAGGTTGCAGTGATTTTCAAGGGTGTTAGGCACTTCATAAATAATTGTACTTATTTATATGTGTGTGTGTGTGTAAATATGGCTGTATATCTATAGTCTTTATATAGATGTATTTTATAAAACTCAAACTGTATTTTTTCTTTTTATAGAGGTCACATCTGATACTAATGAATACAAATAACAATTAAAAGTTTTTCGTGGTTTATGTCTTTACTGCTTTTTATTTGTTTTGGGGCTCAGCTTGCTCTAGACCCTTTTGTACTTTATGGTGAACTTGAATTTTTTTGGTGTTGAGAAAATGTAGCATCATAATTGGTACCCAAACGTCATGGATTTTTTCCAGTTTCATTTGCATGATCCTTTCCTATTTGCTTGTGGAATGCCACTGTGGGATTGCAACTTTCTTGATCTCTGACAATAGTGCTGAGTATCTTGTCCTAAAACATCTTCAGGGTTCAGACTCGTCACGTCTCCAGTTCATTGTGCTTTGTGGATGCAAACTCTGCCCTTCTCACTGTAGTGGGAAATGTATCACAATTCTTTCTTTCGTTTGTCACAACTTAGTAGTCTTCCATGGCTTCTGCAAGGCTGTGAAGTAGCTGAAAGCAAATTATCATGAGGCTTACAGCAACCGCTGAAAGTACTCTAACACTAGACTTCTCCCAATTACCAGGTTATAAGCTTCGTTGCATATTGAATGAGAAGAAAAGTTTCTGTTTTATTGACAGTAGTTCAGTGAAGGTATCCTCTCTAATATTAGGATAAGCTTGAAATCCTCCCTCCCAAAATGCTCATACAAGTAAGAAATCATGTACAGTTGACTCTTTGTTTCTTCCAGAAAACTCTGGTTGTGAAAATACTGTAAACTGCAGTAATTTGTGGTTACCGAAAGTTGTTAGCATGAAAGTACAGATAAACTGTCTTAAACAGAACAAATGGAAAAATCAGGGGTGGCTTATCAATAAATGTATAGTAACAGAAGGTTATGTATTTAAAACATATAAGATAGTGCATATTTTTGGAGGAAAATAATTAGTTTCTATTCAGGCATTGATCCATTTCCCTGACACAGGTTAAAAAAAAAGGCAGTTAATAAAACTTAGTTATGTGGAACACTGCCCCAGCTCTTATAAACAAATTATGGAACTTAAGATAGATGGAGGGCATACACCCAAGAAAACAAAAGTTTTCAAGCTTTGGGAATGAACCAAACTCTGGTGACATGAGGGCTGAGAGGGTGTGTTTTCTAAGTATTTTCCTTTTCTAAGTATTCACTAAGTGCTGTTGCGAGGGAGATGACAGTGAACCAGATGAAAAAGTAACATACCTAATGTGGAAATGAACATATTCTAAGATGCCTGTTGACCTCTGAACCTTTTCTACTTCTCTGTTGTCTGGGAACTGAAATAGCAGAGCTTGCTGCTTGCTTTTATGTAGATCTTGCTGTAGTCAGCTGCAATTTTATCACTTCACTGTGTGTAATATGCTGTATTTAAGACACAGGAATCCAATAGGAAGGTATAGCTGCATAGAGTACCAGTACTGCCTTACTGTGAGGAAAGACTGAGAAGAGTGGACCCTTTACACTGTTTTTAGGGTGTTTATGGGTGTAGGTTAATGTTTTGATAGCTAATAAGTTCTTAATTGAATTCTGAAGTTAATTCAGTTCTTTATTGTATTGAACTTCTGAATATCCTTTATGCAGGAGGTCACTCTTGCTTTATGGTGAGACTGTGAACTGTCACAAAGATGGAGCAGGGTGGTAAGGTTAGGCATGGTGCTGTGGAGATACAGCTTCTGGGCATGGCCAGCTCCGAGTGCAGGTACAACGAACGACGCCTCCTGTGTCTGTCCAGATGCATGAATACTTAAATATGACACTTTACTATTAAGGTATGTTTCTAGGTTGGAGGAAGATTTAGGTATTTTTGCTGCTTGTGGGGAATACTAGCTTTTTTAGAATCAGATACAAAGCAGCCTGTGAACTGTATAGAACACCTTTGCGTTAAATCTGATAAATAAGTGAGGCTTAAATTGTAACTGAATTGTAACCCTCCGAAGGGTTTGGGGAGTGAGGAGTATTGGGGTCCCCCACTCATGGAGCCCATTTTCCAGAATGAACCACAATGGAACAGGTAAGGACTATGTGTTTATGGGTGGATACAGCACAATGTATCAGTAGGCCTTGAAAATCACAGACAAGTCTCTGTCTACAAAGAGGGCAGCCAAGATGGTGCAGGGCCTTGAGGGGAAGCCATGTGAGGAGCAGCTGAGGTCTCTTGGTCTGTTCAGCCTGGAGGAGACTGAGGGGAGGCCTCAGTGCAGTCAACAGCTTCCTCATGAGGGGAAGAGGAGGGACAGACACTGATCTTTTCTCTGTGGTGACCAGTGACAGGACATGAGGAAATGGCCTGAAATTGTGTCAAGTGAGATTTTTAGGTTTGATATTAGGAAAATATTCTTAACCCAGAGGGTGGTTGGGCATTGGAACAGGCTCCCCAGGCCTGGTCCTGTGGCCACTGCCTGCCAGAGATCCTGAAGTGTTTGGACAATGCTCTCAGGCTCATGGTGGGATTCTTGGGGTTGTCCTGTGCAGGGTCAGGAGTTGGACTTCCGTGATCCTTTTGGGTGCCTTCCAACTCAGGATATTCTAAGATTCTATTACTATCAAGTTAGAAAAACAGAGCTTGTAATAGGAAGAAATGTTCCGATACTTCTCACAGTAACAACACAGCGTGGGGTCAGTAAAATGAAAACTATTTGGTTATGTTTTTTCTACTAATTTTTCTTTTTCTGGTACTGCTAAATGAACTTCTTTAAATTGCGGTCCACTTAACTATTATAGTGCTTCTGAGAAAAAAAATTGCATAATTTTTATCATTTTTTCTCTGAGATAATTTATAAAGATTTGATTTTAGCATTGTCCTATTTGTCATTTTATCAAGTAATGTTGAATCTCAGAAAATCTGGGGAAGAGGGGAAAAAATTTGAACTCACTTCTACTTGTGCAGATCTTTTCTTGCTTTTCTTTGTGTATTAATTTCTAATTATTTAAAATCCCAAGAAAAATAGAAAATGGTCTCATATGAATCCGGGTTCTACATAAGTTGTTTCTTTGTGTTGTTCTTCTGGGAAAGCAGAGAGAAGCTGTTTCATATTCGTACGAAATGTTTGCATAATACACTTACCCATGCAGTTCATGTATTGTATTAACTTAATTTGTATTACTTTATATTTGTAAATAATGCTGTTGAAGCTGGATTTTGTGAGCAAGTCATAATAGTTTCATTTCTTTCAGATCTGTTTGCAAACTACCACATAATTGGCCTGGTTTATTGATCTCACAGAGATTACGTGTCTGACACTGCACCAGTTAATAAAAGGTTTTGTTGGCTTTCTTTAAACTGAGTATTTGAGAACACACAGTTCTGTTATGCTGTAGAATTTAAATTGCTTATGTACTGGAATATTTACTACCCTCTTTGTTGTTTCATTTCAGAATGACCTTATTTAAAAATGTATGAGGCTATTTATAATCGACTCTGTGGCAGTGATTAAAGAGGTGTGAATAATAGCTTATTGGAAGTTGACAGCTCCTTGTTTGCTAAACTGCTGTTAGAACGTTTATGCTGCTCAGTTGTACCTCATTTTTCTGAGGGGAAGCTGCATTTTGACAAGTGCATAGAACAGGTATATGTGGCTGACATTTTTATTATTTAAAGGAAACGTTTTTGGTTTATTTCTTTAACTGCACAAAGTTAATTAATTGCTTACTCTGTGCCTAATGATCTGTCTATAGTGTGTTAGTAAAATAAGAGTGAACAAATCCATTTTTACTTGCAAAAATCAGATGTTCTTTCTGAATAGAAATAGTAGCTCCAAATGTGTTTGATCAAGCAGCCAGGCATCTGTCTTTTGGATGAGAGTAAGATTGGTCTCTGATGTTTTTGATTTGTGATTAGGATTCTAAATATCTCTAACTTCAGGAAGGCAGCCAGGTAATTTTTCCATTGCTATTCAAAAATAAGAACAAAGGAAAAAAAGGACCATGACTTATTTATTTGTAAGGCACGTTGAAGTAATTCAGTTTTTTGTAACAGCATACATAGATACCAATGAGCTTGTAGATAAGACTGATAATCAGATAATACTTAGTGTTTATCCATACAGCTGATAACACAAATAATTTTCTGGCTTTTGCTCTGCTATCACTAGTATCTCATTTGACCTAGTGGACCCGTTTTAAAGGTGAACAATAATTAAAGCTCCTCTTCACTCTTGTGTCTTGGCTTATGGGAATAAGTAGTTTCTTATAGGTCTGCACACCTCATGGTGACAGTATAAAACATAAAGCTTTTTAGCTTATTTTGCAGAGGGTATGTCAGAATACTGCAGGGAATTCCATGTGCATTTTGAGTTTCTTGCAATCAAAAATTGTAGTAAATTTTCTCCGTTACAGCATTGCCTTTTAGCAGTGATGTGACCATAACATCAGAACTGCTTATTCAAAGTGTTTAATAAATGGTGCAGAAATTCATCATTTCGTATTGGCTTATTACTACGAACATGTTACTGATCCTATTGCACTATCATGTCTAATGGTACAAGTCACAGTAGAATTCCAGAAAGAATTTATAATTTTGCTAAATCCTTTAAGAATTCTTAATAGAATAATTGGTACTAGCAAAATGCTGTCATACAGGATATCTCTCCATAAGCATTAGTTCATAATTTCACAGGTTTTACCCCATAAGGCACTAAATTGAGATAGTGCAGAATTAGTATTCAGAGTGCACTGAGTTAATAGACTACTATAGGATCTAGATATTGTTTAAATAAATGTATTGTGAAATTAATCTTCATTGCTTCTGTTCTTAAGAACTAGATTGGGCTTTTTACATAGAAGGGATGTTGTTTCTTAGGTGTGTTGAAATTATGACAATATATTGTTTTCAGCTCTTCTGTTTCACTCAGCTTCCTAAAACCTCTGCTTCAGCTGGCCAAAAATGAAGGTGAAGTTCCACTCAGGAGTTGGTGGGTCTGTAGTGTTGAGCGTTTCCATTGTAGGTAGTCAGTCAAAACGCTTGGGAATTCTCCTGGAGAAAGGAATCTGAATGTCATATGGCTAGAGTTTTCCTCAAGTATGTAGATAGAGTATATGACAAGGGTATGTAGCACTGCAAAACAAACAATTTCATTAAAAAAATACATTGTTTGGAATATCGAAGTTCTAGAACTCTGTATGGTTTTCTAAGTGCCTGAAATACTTTTTCTTGTGCTTATGTTGTTTATTTATGCCTTATTCTCAAAGCAATGGCCCTAAGATTGTACTTTTTCATCCAAAAACATATTACCTGAATTTGCTGTTGAGCTGAACATCATAGGATTGGCTTTAATATATGCTGTCATGTCTTATTTTTTTGTTTCCTCAGGATTCCTAACTTTTCTGATCTCCTCTTGTATATTTAACATCACTTTTGGGTTACTTAAAAACACAATGCTGCTGTCCTATCAGTACAGCAGGCATATTACAATTTGACTATTTATCTGAAATTCTTACATTTATCTGAATTTTTTATCTTAAATTCTACATCGTCCTGGCCAGCCTGATAGTCTTGTGTCTCAGAAGTCGCTGTCATTGTTCAAAACTTCTAGTCACAGGGAGTTTAAATCATTTTCGTGTTAAGAAACTTTGGTTCCTTTTGTGGTTTTTAATGTCTTTAAGTTGATATGAGTGGTATTGCAACATTGTAATGTTGGAGAAGGAACCTGGAATGAAGCCAGTGTGGGGAATGTTCACATGTGTTTCTGTGCACTGTGTAGTAAACGAAAATTTTTATTACCCACTCTGCTCCCTCATTTGTTTTCTCTTCCCTTGTGTGGCCTTGAGTTTGTTAATCAACAGACCTCCTAAGCGAGCCAGATGATGTATTGTTACAGCACCTTTACAGCTGCTGCTTTCCGGAGCACAGCCATTACCTGCAGTGGCCGAAGCCTGTTGCTTCCTATTAGAGTACAGTGTTTACTAATTGATCTAAATTTAGCTGGTAAAACAAAGTTGATTTTCGCTCTTACGCAGAAGGGTTTTTAAAGTCATGTTGTATTTAAACTGTAATGTGAAGCCTTGTGGGTCTGTTCTAAATTCTTTGCTCTTTATCTCTCTGGTTTCCTTGTCCTCCAAAAAGAACCAATATGTCAGTTATGTCAGCTTGCAGAAAGATGGATGTTCTGAAGGCGAGGGTAAACTTATTGACTCATATTTTCAGGGAGAAATATTTATTTCACCTCATGTCTCATGTTTGGCTTAAAAACAAATTGTAGGATGAGATTTCATAGGTGTTTCTCAGTTTTTACCAATCCACAACAGATGTCTCAAGTTTCTACACAGTGTCTTTAACCACAAAGGTTCATTCTAATAATTCTCTTTCTTAATGTTCACAGAGTTTAGAAAAGTGGTATGCTTGACTTGGGATCCCTAGAGCAGTATGGATGTGTGTGGCTATTACTGGTATATGCAATAATATTCTCAGCTGTTTCATTAGACTTTTTAGCTGGCAGCTCTTCATACTGGCCATAACACCTCGGAGTACTTCCTGTGGTAAAGGAAAGTTAGGGCACAGAGTCTTTCCATACAATCCTCAACACCGTGGAAGTGTGTCTTTTTCCCTCTACTGCTGCCTTTCCCAGAACTGCTATTTCTGTCAGGCAGCCTTGCACAGTTGTGGGGTTTTTCTTTTTAAACATCTCATCCCATCTTTCCACCTTCATTTTGGCCGTTTGTTTTTCATGAGTAAATTGATTTCTTATTCAGTGATGACTTCTCAGGAGCCTTCTGCTCACTGAGTGTGCTTGTGTTCTAATCCTCAGTCCATTTCCCTGCATCCCCCTTTCTCTGATGGCATCACAGCTTCAAAAAAACTAAATTCCTCTGAAAAACTAGTCTGGTATTGATGTAGCCCCTTCTGTGATTCCAACTGCTCTAGGAGATCATCTTCATTTTAGTTATATTTGTAAAATAAAGATGTCTCAACTGCTTTTAGGAGGAACAGAAGATTAGATAGATCTTTAAAAACAGTGTGGGTATGTTCTTGGAAAAATCATCAGAGGTTAGAAAATATATTTCTCTTTTTAGGAGATCCAAAAGTCAGGTCTGATCACATTTGAATTCTTGAAATTCCATGTTTTCTTGTTCTGTTTCCCTTAGGAAATAAAAGGATGTAAGACTAGAGATGTTTAATATCTGAGCTATTAACAGCCAGCTCTTCATTATTAAAGTTCACAAATGGAGTAACTAGGTTAAAATACATTTTTTATTGTTATTGCTGCTATTCCTTTTCATAGCATATCAGTGAATTGCAGTTGTGCTGTTCGGATAGAGCAAATAAGATTCTTAAAAACTAAAATCTGCTATAGAAATACTGTCTATAAAATTAAACTATTACATACACTAAAGTAGCTATGAGTAACACAAAGTATGCCTTTGCTGTCTTCAGTAGTTCTCTGACTTGTAATTTTAATCGGATAGCTCTTAAGAAATCTCTCAGATACTGGCTGTGAAGCAATAATAAAAAAAATTCACAAGTTACTTGAAAGTTTTGCTCCCTTTTTAGAATTTGTGTCTCTTCATAAGAGACCAGATACAGTAAGCTTGAAAATCATTTGCCTTCTAAACGAAACAGTTTTACCTGTAAACCACACACTCCCATTGAGGTTTGTAGGGTTCAGCTGGTTTTGTAGTAGCCTTTCCAAAGAAAAGTCTCTGTCTTGCAGTGACTGCCAGATGTTTCTTACTGTCCTCCTCCATACTCATCTGAAATCAGACATGTCTTAGTTGCTTACCAACTGTCCTTTCAATTTGTTTACAAAAAGTTGGAAAAATTAAATTTAAGAATGCCTCTAATGCATGCCAGGGCATTTGCATTAATAAATATGGGGTTGGATTACTTTCTCTCTCTCTCTTTTTTTTTTTTCTTTTTGAGAAAAGTCTCTCTGTTTAAGCTACCCTGTAACTGATCCTTTTGTTGGATTGTTCTTTATTGCTGTTTGTTTACCTTACATATGAATTTCAATGTCACATGAAATAGATAAGCTCTTTTAAAGTAAAGTCTCAAAATGTTTGACTTCATCCTTGTGTAGACAGTGGGAATTTGGAGGTGTTGGACTAAACTGAATACAGTTATTCATCAGCATTAACAAGTCTTGGAACACACCTGCTGTACAGTAAATTCCAATATCATATTTAAAATCTCAGTTTTCTTTTATGGATTGATATTTTAAATAATCTTTATTTGCTTTATTTTTTAAAGTATTTATTGGTTAGGAACCTTTTACAAGCTTTACTGTGCCATGTGTTGATCCTGTGCAAACATGAGTGCATGCTTTCGTAGAAATTCAGTGTATCATGCAGTTGCATATTGTAGAAAGTAATTATAAATGGTTAAGAAAGGTTTTAGTGTTAGCTTATTAGCTACTGTTCATTCAGCTCACATTACACTCATGTTAACACTAAGTGAAGAATGTCAGAAAGCTCTTTTCTTCTTTCCACTGTTTTGTGCCAGCATTTAACTTGCCCCTCCAAATAATAATTACAGATAATGTTATATAAATATAGACAATAATTATCTGCAGTGTCCCTTTTATGTTTTTTTTAAGGGTAGCAACAAGTGAATGAAAGATGAAAAATATTTTTGCCTGGGGGTTTTGGGGGTTTTTTTGTGACTGGGAAATGCAAAGTAGTGTAAGGAATAATTCACTTCGGAGTTTATGAAGAAACAAATGTGAGGCTGAATGAAGCAAAGCAGCTGAGGGAGTTTCTCCAGAGGTGCAGCAGAGGACAACAGAATGACTTTTTCTGGATCTCAGTCTCATTACAGACCCAATTACTTTGGTTCTGTTCATTAAGGAAAGCTATTTTTATTCTGATTGTAAAAATGGTTTCTTGGCCATTGCTTCTTTAAGCTAGGTAAATACTTTAAGTTTGGTAAAAAATAAATAAGAATGTTGGAAATCCTGGTACTTGTGTCAGTTACAGCCCTTTCTTCCTGTACTGGGTTTGTGTGTGAATTTGACATCTCTCTTTAGAGAGGCAGATTATTTTCCTAAATCACTGAGCAATGTATAAATTTCCAGCAGTTGATAGGAATTTCTGTTGCTGGTAGGATTCAGAAATATGAGAATGAACTATAATCAGAGGAATATGAGGCTTTAAGGCAAGGGTTGCCTTTTGGAAAGAACCCTGATGCTCAGGAAGGGAAGAGTAGAAGCCCTCCCTGGGGGTGCTGGCAGCCTCCAGGGTTGTGGGAAAAGCGATGGCCTTCTTCCCCTGCTCCACTGCTGTGCCAGTCAGAGACACTGTTCCAGTGCTCAGCCACTCTCTGGGTGAAAAACCTTTTCCTGGTGTCCAACCCAAACCTTCCCCAAGACAGCTTCATGCAGTTTCACTGAGTCCCATCACTGGTCACAAGAGTGAAGAGATCAGTGCCTGTCCCTCCGCTTCCCCTCGTGAGGATGTTGAAGGTCACAATGAGGTCTCCCCTCAGTCTCCCCTTCTCCAGGCTGAACAAATCAAGTGATCTCAGCCACTCCTCACACGCCTTCCCCTCAAGGCCCTTCATCATCTTCTTGGCCCTCCTTTGGGCACTCTTTAACAGCTCAATGTCTTTTTTATATTGCGGTTCCCTAAGCTGCCCCCAGCACTCGAGGAGAGGCTGCCCCAGTGCAGAGCAGAATGGGAGAACCCCCTCCCTTGCTTGGCTGGTGATGCTGTGCCTGATGCCCCCCAGGACAAGGGTGGCCCTCTTGGCTGCCAGGGCACTGCTGGCTTGTGTTCACCTTGCTATGGAATGGGATTCCCAGGTCCCTTTCTGTGGCACTGCCCTCCAGCCTCTTGTTCCCCAGCTTTCTCTGCCACGTAAGTTCAGACAGAGATAATATCGTGTCATCATGTTATGTCTGCGCTGAAGTTCCTGGCTTTGCAGGATATTTTCTTATTCATTAAGACTGTTTTGATAGATAGAGTATCATTCTTCAAGGCTAGCAGTGCTGTTTTCTCAGGATGTTATTTCATATTTTAAGGAAACCAGTGTTAAATAGTTTGCTAGAACATTTAATAGCTTGCTAGTTCACCTAAGTAGCTTATTTTGAGAAGTGAATAAGATTTTTTTTTTAATTAAGACTAGTGCACAATTTAGTATTTCTTTGTGTTAGAGTGCATATATGGGTGTATTTCAGCAAGAACCTCGTGTATGTGTTCCTCTTCATTCCTGCAGGACTTTCTCGATGCTGATTTCACTCTTCATATCTCTGATGGGGAGCAGCTGTAGTGTCAGTATCAGCATGGCTGTACAAGTCCTGAAAGTTTGTTGTGTTCTCTTCTCATACCTTCTTTGGGAACCAGACTTCTCTTGAAGCATGTGCTAACAGTGACAGTGAAATATTGCAATGGATAGATAGGAGTTATTCTTCAACATGGGAGCCAAAGAGCTGGTTTGTCCATTTTTTGGTCAAAAAATCTGGGTGTAAGTGCCCTTGCAGGGAGATTCAGTAGCATATGGGAACAATTTGTGTACAGGAATGGAACAGTGTAAATCCAGATTACAGTTTTAAAGATGTTAACCCCACCTTTGGAAGCACCTATCATAAATTACTTGATCTTCAGAGAAAGATAACATCTTGCTAATGTGGAATACATTCATACTCTTTTGAAGTCAAGAGGTTAGTATGGTGAAATATGTTTATTTCCTTAATATAATATCAGAAATACCAATTAAGTTTCATTCTGATTTGTATAAAAATAAAAAGTCTTATTTAAATGTATAAAATCCACTAACATAAAACTTCCCATCGCTATTTTAGCAATGCATATAGTCCTCATGGAATGCATCTTTTGAAAATTAAATTATTCCTTAAGCTTTAGGCTTCCATTTAAACAGGATAAATGAGGCCTTTCATAATCTCATGTAGCCACCTGTTTCAAGAGAACACCAGGGGTTGTCTATCCTTGAAATCCAGTAAAACACTGTAAATCCGTTGCGTGTTTTTTGACCATCTCTTTTTTCATGCTCCTACACTGCAGTAGATTCTTGGGAATGATAGCTGTTTATTATCTTGCAAAGAGAACAAGCTACACTTAGAATTTAGATGGTGCTTTATTTCCCACTTCACACAAATAAATCATATAAATGGTCAGTGATTTAATATTTTAAAAGAATTGAAAATCAGTAATGTGAAAAATCTGTAATGTAAAAATGAGTATTGCAAAAATATAGTAGACAGTTAAAAATTGGAGAGACTTGGAACTTGTCATACCACTCCCAGACAGTAATTATCTGCTGCCACTGTTTTGGTTGATTAGCTGCGAATATAAATGCAAAAAATTATGTGCATATCATATATGAATATGCATAATAAACTCATGTTAGTCAAGATACAAAGCTACATGTAGCAAACCAGATCATCCAAATTACATGCTAAAACTCTGTTTATCTACATTTTGATATTCTGGCATCTCTTTATAATCTTTTTTTTCAAGAAGGGGGAACTAGGGATGTTTGCTGTAACAATCTGACATGATAATAACATATAATCACTACAAGTTAGTTACTCTGAATCCAAAAGTCAGGACACATATTTTGAAAACTGAAATGTAGAACACCATTTAAAATGTTGTTCAGTTATTATGTGGAATTAGAGTGAAGCCAAAATGTAACTTATCAGCTTAAAAGACGAATTTTTTAACAGTCCCTTTGCCTGAGTCATAAGAAGGGAACAGCCAGGGGAGTTACTTGAATACTGGAGTGTTGGAACTTATAGTCAGAATAAATAGATCACCATTGTTCATTTGACAAACTACACCTCTCTCAAGAGATAGATTTAAGAAATTACTTGGAGATTAGGAAAAAATGTTGTGAAATATGAACTGAAAATAAATTTGTACTCTCTAAATAAATTTATTTTGCTAATTTATCAATTGAGATTATATTTATGCAACATCTGCTCAAAATTGTGTCATTTATTGTTTTATTAATTTAGGAATGAGTTTTTTAAGAAAAATGTCAGAGCTGCACAAGGCATGTGATGAATTTCAGTGATATGTGTACCACGTATAAAATCTTCATAATGCTGAAGACTTTTCATCTTATGATAGTCATAAAATTTTTGGGCCAAGAAAAAATTCCTGTCGTAGGCTATTCTTGTGTATAAAATGTGCCATTGGAGTATCATCCTTCTGCTTATATTTAAGAGGATCTCAAAACTTTATAAGCCAAACTGGTATCCCTGTATTGTAGTCTTTTTATTATCCCTGAAATAAATATTTGCTGTGTATAAACCTAACTAATGATGTTATATAAAATAACCAGTATTATGAAATATATACATTTATATCAACATGTCACCTGTGTCTTCCTGAAGAATTAACCTGCCCTAATGGTGTCTGAATTGATTGAGGGATTGAGGAACATCATGGAGTGGGTTTGGTTACAACTGATAGCTTCTACTAACCTGACTTTTTACTTACAAATGATAAAATGTGGCCGTCAAGTTTTTCAGTATGGATTAAAGTAATTATCAAACTGTAATTCAGATTAAGTCTTTAATGAGGATAAATCTAAAGCAACTGTGTTAGCGTTGTGTTCAATTTATGCTGCAGTTGTGGCCAGAAATAGGATATTACACTTGTTTAGCAAGCTGGTCAGTATGAGGGAACTTGTATGTAATTTTGGTGTATGTGGTTTATGCCTGTATATATCTTAAAATTAGTGTCTCCATCATGCTGCAGTCAAATAAGTTCCTCTTACCACATTTTCCCAAATGATTGGAACCCATTGGTACCTAGTGTCAGTTAATGATGAGACAATTTTCTGTGGCTCATCTTTGATCGGTGGCATTTTTCCATGTGCAAGGATTAATTTCTAGTGTAGTAATATATCATCTGGTTTTAAAAATCTGTCTCTGAGAAAGTAATTAATGGTCTTATCTCCTGAATGCATCTCTTAGCTAATTTTTTTAATATCTGAGAAGTTTTATAAGGAAAAAAATGTCAGCTGTCTGGAGCTAAGATTATTTTGAACATAGAGCAGAGTGGTACAGTCACCAGTGGAGAGGTAATTTTTGAAGAGTTAAACAGACTATGTAATACATGGAAATATTTCTTCCTCTCAGCCTTTCGTCAGTTTAGTTCACTGTTTCCATTTATTCAGTAATTGGAGGTACTAAAAGATGAAGGTTTCTCAGATTTTTATACATCTTATGCTTGATTTTTATGATCACGGTGCTCAGTTGTCTCGGAGGCAGTAAACCCCTGCAGCCCTCAGACTGTGCTCAGCTGTGAGGGACACATTTGGGTGTGTAGATTCATTTTTCCAGTCTTCTGAGTAAAATGATAAACTGTATAACTAATACTGGAGACAGAAATTATCAAACTTATCAGCAATCACATAGGACATGAGGAAAAAGTTTCTGCTTTTTTCCTCTTTGATTTAAGCAGAGAGTGACTAAAATGTTGCCACCTACCCAGGATTGGTCCCTGCAGTATATTTTTGAAAATTCAGGGGTTTTTTAAAAATCGTTAACATCAACATTTTCTATTTATTCCTTTGCAATTTTATGGAAAAATTATGTGTTCTTCAGTAAGCGAAAAATGGGCAGAGTGCAGATTTAGTCAAAAGTTCATGCCTGTGCATTACATGGGTATCCCCACCTTCCGCTTGATATTTATTTTGTCCATGTGCATTCACAAATATAAATACTTGTAAAAACTTCCATGTTGCATAGGAGAAGTTTTGTCACCTATAATGAGTGAACACTATTCTGCATTTTCTGAGGCTCCCTGAGGGACAGCATCTGAAATGGGGGAGCCCTGAGAGAGAAAAACATGTGATAATACATGGCTTCTTCCCTGACTGAGTGTTTAAAGCTGCAGTGAAGTGATAGAATTCTTTTTCCAGTAAATATTAAAAAAATGCATGTAGGAGATATGGTTCTTTTTTTACTGCTTCATGTTTTTATAAAAACTTCCTTAAAGTATTAAACTTCTTGTAAGTTTTTGTAAAGCTTTCTGACAGCAGTAGGTGACATGGAATTATACAGACTGAGTTAAGTTCTCATTTGTAGAAACCTTGGCTTGTACAATGGTGATAACAGGCAATGGGTGCAGTTAATTTTCTCATACACCTTTGGCTGTCTTGTTTCTGAAGGTTAATTTCTTTCTTACGGGACTATTTTTAGTATTTTCAAACCTATAAGCACCTTGTTGTAATACCATTTTTCAAACTATGCTGCCACTGAGAATTTTTGTATTTGCAAATAGCATTTACATCAATCCAGAGACTATAAAGAGAGAATATTTGGACAACAGTTAGCTTTTTCATTGGAAGAAGGACCATCATTTGCAAATCCAATAGAGAATTTACTATTGTGAGTCCCTCTGTGTCACTGAAAGACTGAAAGACTTCATTTTGCAAAGCTATAAAGCTTCCATTTTTAACACAGAAGAGCTGCAGAGTAATGAAGAGTCTCAAAGCAACATGGTGAAAATTATATTTAAGTTAATTCTCTGTAGTAGCCCTAATAAGAGAAATATTTCAAAAGCAGATTATTTTTGTATTATGATATGGGTATTCATTTCCAAATCCAACTGTAGGCTATCAAACCTGAAAATCTATGTGTAAGTATGTATATATATGTATATATGTGTAAACACATGTTTCCTGTATTTAAGGTTATTTTTGGACCAAGGCTAAACACCTAAAATGCGTGTGTGTGTGTGCTCTTTGCTTCTCATCTCTGGGCTCATGTCAGTTCTACATACAACTAAATTCTTCTATGAGTGCTGGAGTTGATTTTTGGAGTTTGCTGCCCTTGTAAGATCTGTACATTTGTAAGAAGCAGCACTAAGGCACCGTTGGTGGCAAAACTCCCACTGTATCTGCCCCACTGGGAAGCCTTGAGCTCCTCCTGCATTTCCAAACAGTACACTACCAAAGTGTCCTGTTCCAATGCCATTTGCTTGTAGGACTAAGTTATCCGGAACTGACCTGAGGATAAAAACGAAGGCACCCAACAGAAAATTTTCTCACTGAGACTGGAATATTTGCCACATTTGCTCCAAGTATCACTTATGTCATCTCAGAGTGTAGTGCCAGAGCTGTAGCCATNCTCTTTGCTTCTCATCTCTGGGCTCATGTCAGTTCTACATACAACTAAATTCTTCTATGAGTGCTGGAGTTGATTTTTGGAGTTTGCTGCCCTTGTAAGATCTGTACATTTGTAAGAAGCAGCACTAAGGCACCGTTGGTGGCAAAACTCCCACTGTATCTGCCCCACTGGGAAGCCTTGAGCTCCTCCTGCATTTCCAAACAGTACACTACCAAAGTGTCCTGTTCCAATGCCATTTGCTTGTAGGACTAAGTTATCCGGAACTGACCTGAGGATAAAAACGAAGGCACCCAACAGAAAATTTTCTCACTGAGACTGGAATATTTGCCACATTTGCTCCAAGTATCACTTATGTCATCTCAGAGTGTAGTGCCAGAGCTGTAGCCATTACCCTTGTTCTGGGGAACTGATCCTGACTTAGATCATCAGACTTTACTCCAGACTTTGCCATCAACATTGAGGGTCAGGGTTTTTTTAGTGTCAAATGCTGATTGATTTTAAAACCATGGTTTAACATGGACAAACAGAAAAATTCTATTTGCATCATTGATTTTAATGTGTGTCAGATAAGCCAAGCCAAACATCCAGTCTCCCTTTTGGTAAAGCATTTAGAGCACATTGTAGTCTGCAGTCTGCTTGCAAAGCATTTATTTTAAACTCAAAGTTTCTTTGAATTGACCTGAAGACCAAATAATCCAGTACATGTGTATTGAGGTGATTTATATACCTTAGTAGTTATTAAGATTCTTGAATTTAATGGGTTTTAATGTGTTGGAATATTCAATCAAACTGTGTGTCAAGCTGCATTTGACTAGAATTCAGTTAAGAGGTGTAAAGACATTTTGAAAGAGGTTTTTATTAGTTAAACAAAATTATCTGAAATGTGCTCGGTACCTATAAATATTTAGACTTATATTTTTCCAACTATTCATATATTTACATAAACACACATGGGAGATGCAAGTTTGATCCCTTCAGGCGGAGGAAGGACTGAATCCAGTTCCCCCGTTCTTGTGTGAGCACACTCACATATGTCTATAGCTACACAAGTATAAATCAACACAAGTCAACCTTTTATATATAAAATACAGTTCTGCTCTCCATGGTCATAGCACATAAAATGTTCTTAAAAGCAGGATGACTTCTCTGAAAATTGCAAGTATGTTCTTAAATTAAATTTTAAATGGATTGTTTCAGAAACTAATCTCTGGCATGGTTTTTGTTCCTGAACAATTTAATTGAAAGTATAATACAGTTTCCTCATACTTTGCCCATAAAGAGATCTCATTGTGTACTTTTACTGAATTCAACAGGCTACCTAATGGAATGTTTTTTGCTGTCTCCACTCTCCTCTGTTATGCTGCTGGCCATCCCAGTGCTACAGGAAGTCACCCTGCTGCCTGATGAAGGCAGTGACATGAGTGTGAAGCAGCAAATATTTTCACTAAGGGTTGCCTGTACTTTTTTAGGAAATAATGACAGTGTTTCCAAATAGTCAAGCCAGCAGTATGGCAGGTAGAATTCCAGGTGGATGAAAGTGAAGCAGTTTATGTTGAGGAAGGGTCCCGTGATGGGTTCTGAGCTGATTGTTACCATTCAGGAACAGCACTTCTGGGTTTACAGATAAGAAGCCTTTAGTAATGACAGCTTAATTACTTGTGGAAGTCAAGAAAAGTCCTAGAAATATGCTTGTGCTGTTAGAAAAGGGATGGAGGAGAAAGCAGCGTGTTGTTACGCTGCCATTCTAATGCAAGATGCATGCTGGGTGCAGTTCTAGATTGTCACCTCTCCCCCTGCTAATGCACAGATGCAGCAGAACAGAAGGTCCAGAGAGGAGCAGAAAAACCAATCAGTGGAACAACTTTTGTATGAGTAACAGGCAAACAAAGACTCTTTGCATTGTAGGGGAGGGTGGCGCAATGACGTGTATAAAATCATGGACAGCACAGAGCACACAAGAGGGGACAATTTAGGGGACACTCACTGAATGTAGTGCAGAGCAGGTTCAAAATCAACAGAAGAAACTTACTCTGCCCACAACACCGAGCTGTGAAACTGCTTACCTCAGACTGAGGTGAATGCCAAAATTTTTGTGAATTCAAGAAGTAAGCAGAAAAATTCACAGAAAATGAAGCTATTAAGTATGAAGACAACACAAGTCATTTAGGAATTCCAGAAGCCAGAAATCTCCAAGCAGAGAATTTTAGTAGAAGCGTGAGCATATGCCGTCTTTTTTCTTAAACTCTTTCTCATGTTTCTGGTTCAGATGGTTCTGTGTATATTATTGCATGGCAAGTGTCTGTATTAAACTGAGAAGAAAAATGTGAAAAGAACATAAAGGTCTAGCTTTACTAAAGATACTGGGCAGCTTATCAGTGGAGAGTCGAAAGTATGGTATTTCATTCAAGAGTAGTAACAAGATTAATAGTATACCCTAAAATCTAAGTATAAAATACTGAATGCTAAATGACTGGGTTTCAGACTTCACAATATATTTTGCTTAAATATTAGACTAGAGCTAAATAATATATAGGAACAGATTTTTAGGTGGGCTGACAGAGAGTAAATGGTTTTCAAGAGATGATTGTAGGCTGTCAGAGCAGAAATCCATGAACCGGGAATGAACTTCAAAGAGCACAGGAGTTGTTCCAGTTTGTAGAATCAAACCTTTCTTTCTAAGAGTATTCATGCATGAACATTCAAAACGTTTTTTTGGAAGAGCTTTTAGAAGTAGGATTTCTAAAAGATCAGAATCTCTCACACCTGTTCTACATCTCCAGCCAGTTCAATGTTGGGATGCTGACCTCACACAACTCGGATGTGTTGGTTACGTCGTGTTCATCATCTTAAAAAATTCAAGGGTGTTGGTGTTAACTCACAAATTCCTAAAAGTTGTGGGTTTGGTTTTTTTCAGTGGAAGTAGGTAGGATTTTTGGATTAAGTATGGAGAGGTGTACAAAAGACAGGTAGTAAGAATGCTGGACCAGATTCTACATAAAAGACAGTGGCCATTGTCAGGTATTTAACAAAAGGTTGTAGCAGGTTCAAAGCAACCTTCCAGATCCTGGTATTACACGTTAGGCATTTTGCCTTAGTTCTGTGGAATTCTGTCCTCTTTTTAGTGAGTGCTGTTCTCTTGCCACCTGATCTCAAATTATTCTGATGCATATTCCACCACGTATGTTTTTATCTTGTTGGTGACATCAACTTGATTGTGTCATTCCTTGTGTTAGGAATGTCATCTTTCATGTCATCTCATGATTCTGAGGGCAGGTCTGGATGGGGGAGTGGTGAGCAGGTACCTGCTGACAACTTTTTAAGGAGCTTTCCTTCAAGGTGGCAATAATAATAATTGTCTTTTTGGGGACTCACCCATTATGTTATGAATCCTGTAGTCTTTCATCACCACAATATTAGTGTTCACCTTGAATTTCCTGGGTTTGCTGGTTTTAAATCAGACAACTAGCAATTTTTTCCTTTCAAATATCGTGTTTGATTTGATTAGACATATGTATCATAGTTTCCTACATGTATTCAACCAGCAAAATAATATATATTTTCACTTTAGCTCTTTAATCACTACTTCCATCTGAGCACATTCCTTTTTTAATTAGAATTGTGCAATGTCATACATCTGCTTTGCATTTAGGACTGTAAAAATCCAGAAAGCGAAGTTCATTATCTGCAGTTCATTTTGCAGTCATTTGTTCTTAGATCAAGGAAAGTTTCAACTACAGATAGTCATTTATTCTTTAAGAATCAGGATACTGTATCAAGAAAGTGATCAAGAGGTGAATAAGTAATTAGGGTTCATAACATGTAATTTTTAATTACTATTTCATAGTTATTTCAGATGTTACATAGTGATGATATAAAAATTGGTTTTATTGAATAAATATTTAGTCTTCAATGTCATTTATAGTATGTTTGTTGAGGCTTTCTATTAATCTGTGAAAGTAAAGCTGAAATTAATACTTAAACTTTAATAATGTAAAATTTTGCTGAGGTGGCATACTGTACGTTGAACAGAACAGGTCTGTTTGTGTGTCATACATCATACATGCTTGTCTGGTGACCTGTCTTCAGTGGTTTACAGCCATGGTTCATGATCTGCAGCTTTTACCGTTAAAGATAAGACACCCTTCAGTGGTCTGCTGCTCGTCCCCTGCGGCTGATGGCCGTCCCTGGAGCCGTGGTGGCCGAGGGTGATGTAACCTCTCTAATCGTCCTTGCTTTTCACAGAGCAATGTCTCATTGTGGAGACACTGACTGCTGTTGGTGCCAGATTTCTGTGATCCAGGCTGAATTATTTTATTTAGCTAGTCACTACTTTTAAATTAAATTAGTTAAAAGTAAATAGTACTGAAGTCTGAAATACTTGTAGCTACTTCACTGGGAAGCCATAACTGTTCCAGGCAAGGTTTTACATGTGTTTTATTTTCAGCATGGAAATATTTTGCCAAATTAGAAGCCCCTTGAAGTCATCATTTATGTATAGTCAATTGAATTTCTTTCAGAGATTGTAAGCAGTTGTCTCTACATATTGCTTTTGTATTGAGTATACTTCAATCTTTAGCCAAAAAGGTTTAATGAAATTTATTCCTCCCAACTTCAGCAGCTTCTGTGGCGCCAGGCATTGAGCAAGGCTTGTGAGCTTGTTGTCCTCTTCTTTCAGTGGTGACTATTCTGAGGAAACATCAAGGAGGAGAGGAGAAAACACACAAAATTATGTACAGATAGGGAATTATGTGCAGATTTGGCTCTAGGACTGAACTGAAGAAAGGAGAGGGGGAGGATGATTACCCCTGGAACTGAATGCCAGATGCCATAGTTCCTGTGAAACATGGAGCCAAAACCTATCTGAGCAAATGGAGGCAGCAGCTTCCTACTACCACCCATTAGTCTTGTAGGGCACCAGGAGCAAATCTGCATTGCTAAAGCTAAGATTTGCAGCCATGAAGGTATCAGTATGGTATCATGTAATGGGTTTTTGATTTTAATTTTAATTAGCTAAAAATACAGTAAATTACAGGGTTTGATTGTTCTTTTTAAACCATCATTTCCATTAAAGAATATTAATACATTCTTTGAAATCAAACACTTGACTTTGAAAGCTGAGCATTCAAAAAAATTTGGAAAATGTCAAAATGAAGATTGTTCAAACTGTTTTAATTTGTCCCTTGAATGTATGCATAACGATAAGATCTTTAATTGTGTGATCACATAATTTTTTCACAGGAGGAATGGTGCCCAGAGAATGAATCAGGGGTGTTTATTAAAGGAAGCTGTTGCCTCCAGAACCCTTGCCTTAATTGCTGGAAAGCGTAGTAATTTAAGTAGAGGGCTGCAGAAATCAAAAGCACTCTCTCCGGGGCGTTTGAAAGCTCCACAGAAAGACTAGATTTAACTTTCTCATTTTGAAAGAGGTTTTATGTGATTCTGGGAGGTCACTTACTTGGAGGTGATCTCTATGTTTCTAGTTGCTGTGGCACATGGGCCAAGGTACCTGGGCTCTGGGCACAGCTGCATTTGGAATGAACACAAGTGTGCTTTGAATGTGTAAAACACTGTATAAATGCAGAGTCCTCTGAAAAGTACAGCCTGAAGTGCCCTGCACTGACGTGGCAATGCCAGGACTGCCAGAAGACTTTTCTGGGTTTTAAGCAGCCAGGTTCTAATCTGCAAAATGGAGATAGCATCACCCTACTGCAGATCAGTTAATTATATGTTTTGAAGCATTCCTGCTGAACACCATGTAAGGAAATGATATATAATATAAAATATATAATCATATAATTATACAATATATAGTTACAATATATTGCATATAAGCAATATAATGTATTCTATATATAATATATTATATTATATATATAAT